>NDXB01014749.1:169267-184540 GCA_002631895.1 Agapornis roseicollis
AAAAATAAATGGAAAAAAAAAAAAAAAAAAACAAAAAACAACCACAAAACCAAAAAACCAAAACCCTGACATTTAAAAGACACCCTTTTTCTTGTGAAGTGGAAATGAGAAGAAGCAAGCAATGAATTTATGTCTTTAAAATATAAGGTATCAACTTATTTTCAGCAGTGATTAAGCCATTGATACCAGACTTACAGAGGGAAAGTAAATGCAATGAAAGAAACAAATGCTTATCTACATTTTCATTAAGGAGACATTTCTCCTATTTAAAATAATCAACTATCTTTTATTTTTCCTCCTGCAAATTATATAAACACTAAAATCCCATTGGATTAGGTCTGCTGTGTTGTAACTGCTCATTTTTTTATATGCTTATTTTGAAAACAGATAAAACATCTATGTGGTTAATACATACTACCGAGCACAATAGAGCCATATTAAAGGTCAGGTTAGTCCAAGAGATACTACTATTTCCTGATATAACTCCTAAATTCAGCAACAGCTGAATTCAACAAAGCTTGGTCCCATTGTGGGTGTTAAAAAAAAAAAGAAAAAAAAAAATTATAAACTTTTCCACCTGCCACCATTAGCTGAACTAGATGCTTTCTCTGAACAGAAACCTAAGTGATGCACTGGAATATGTGAGAAATGCTTCATTTAGACATGTGTGCCTTCCACAGGTCTCTGTGGAAAGAGTTAATCACTAGTGTTTTCCTAGTAAGTAGTCCTAGGACTAGTAGTTCCTACTAGTGCTCATTCATGTATAGATTCAACACTTGCCAGTAATGGGTCTGCTAAATCTATTCTATATGGAGAAAGGCATCGTATCACCTTAATTTAAGGACAAACACAGCTTATTTTTTATTCCTTTCAGTGCAAGAGCAGTGATGTTTTCAGACTCGAGACAGATATTCTTGCAAAAAATTGGTTATCTAGTATACCACCCAAATCTGCCCTGGGGAATTATGGACCATCATTATCCTTTGCATAAGTAACAGACCAAAGATTTTCACTACCTAGAAAAGACAATAGCAGCACTTAACATTTATCTTCAAAAACCATTGCACGAAAACTTACTATTTACCATTTCAGATTTCTTGGAACCTCAGGATAATGTAAACAGGGAAAGTTTTGCAGCTGGAATTTACTTACCTCTTCCCACCGTAAAGAAAAACATTTGATGGCAATCTTATGGAAAGCTTAAGAAAACCTGAGATAATTTGTTTCTAAAATCCCCAATCTTAACAGTTTTAACTACTCTAAACTCATACCTATCCCTTTTATATATATAGTTGTGATGAGGTTTTCCTACACTTTTTTTTCTGTAGAGTATATATTTTGATTCAAGTTTATTACTTCTTCAAAAGCAAATGCAACTGTACAGTTTCAGTTCCCATGAAGTTCTACAAAACAAATAATGACAGGGCTTTTCAAAGGCTCCTCTTGCATGTGAATTAGGCATAGAAAACCTTCACAAAAGACACACACAACTGAAGCTGCTTGCAAAGATCTGTGTAAAAAATATTTACTTCAATATCTTTGAGATCCATGATTGCACACACTTCAGTACAAGACAAGAAATCCAAATCCTTTTGAAGTCAATTATGACACTTTCATAGGTTTTAGTGAAACAGAGTTCATCTAGCCTTAAGTAGCGTGTCCACACTGTTTTGGACTACTTAATCAGGAACACTTAGGTTGAAGCTGCACTGATGTCAATGGCAGCTCTTAATTTTTCACAATTTGAACTGACCCATTTTCAATTGTGAGGTATTCATTCATACAAGTCACTGCATGAACTGCATAGCTCTATTCATGAATCATTTTAAGATTCCCAATTAAAATGTTGCCACTTGCTGAACATCATGTAGATGTTCTACTTGGAAGGGTAATTTAAAAGTACACTTGATTGTTGCTGTAGAAAAGAAAATGAAAATATCTAAATAGAAATAGCTCTGTGTCTACATTTTATTCCAAACAGCCGGAAACAAACAAGAGAAAACCATATTTGTCTTTTCTATACTCCTAATCAAAAAAACTGCCTTCATTTGAGGCCTCTACTTAACCTTTTGTATTACTGCAATTTGCTAAAAATCAGAAACATTAAAACTTGAAATTGAGCTTATATGTTCTTGCTTATCTAAAAGGAAATGCAACATGCAGCGTCAGACATTTCATGATAGTAATATTTTTCTTCTTTCTTTTTAGATTTTTGCCCTTCTGTAATTACACAACATTAATTTCTCCTCAAACAAAAAGCCAGATGTTTGCAGGCTCTGATCTCAATCTGATATTCTGCTAAAAGCATCAAGCGCAGCACTAGCTAATAATGGGTTTCTTCCTCCTATTAACCCAGATACAGGTATCCTTGCCAGGAGAAGTTGTCAGCATTCAGTTTTGAATTATATTTTTGAGACAACACGAACCATTAGGCCATGGTCAGGGTGTAGACTCATGCTCAAATAAACATTAAAGACACATACAGATATCTGGTGGGGTTTTCTACTGTTGCAATTTGTGGGTTTATTGTTTGCCTTGATTTACGTTTATTTGGGGGGCAGAGGGTTATGCTTTTGTTTTGGTGTATTTGTTCTATTGCAAGCCATTTCCAGAGCAGCTAAAAGGAGGCTACTTCTGTGAACTGGCTATCTTCTTACTATACAAGCGCCAGTGGTGTGGTAGGTTCAGTTAGAACCGCTCAGATTTGGAATGATTCTCTACTAATATGATTTGTGATCTACATTTGTGTGTGCATCTCACCACCAGGATTTGAAGTACATTTCTTTGTCTCTCCTGCTGAAATTTTTTCTTACTTCATAACAAGCTGAGATTTTAGTCTGTGACAGAGTTACAGGATGCTTATATGAGACAGAGATTGAAATCCTGTCTGAATCTATGCCTTGAACCCAGATTTCTCATATACATTTCATAAAAGTTGTTTCTTTCTCTGTGCAGCCACAAAATTTTATAGATCATTTTCTTTGCCTTAAAAATGGGAAGATTTCACACACTGAAGGAAAAGAGGATTTCTGCTGAAACATACCAATGCTCTTCTCAGAACTTCTGTTTCCCATAACTACATTCCATATATTACTATATTGCCTGCTACCAAGAATACTCCAGGCATGTTAAGGGAGCTCATATGAATATACTATCAAGACCTTACCATGCAATTCTGTAGGGAAACAATACAGTTGCCATAATTTCAATTAATTTTTATGTAAGCTCCATTTTATAGAAAAAGATTGCCCTGGCACTGAATCAGTACATAGTATTTAAAATCTATACAATGGAAGTAAACCCAAGAGTGACTGACGTGCACAGGAAGTCTGCTGTCATTAGTACTAAACTGGCTAGCACGTAAATATTACACCTAACTGTAATTTTAGTGATCTTGAAATTCCTGACTAAATTGTTACCAAAACCCAAAGAGAATAGATTTGTATATACTCACTTAGGGGACAACTTCAGCAATCTGCCTGAGTGACTAAATGAATCTGAAATTCTTGTAAAAATCCAAATATAATAATCAAGACTTACTGCCTAAAAATACTGATATTCTTAGTAGTTGGTGCAGCTGTGTTTTTTACTTTCAGCCCTGGAACAGCACTGATAACACCAATGGTTTTAGTTACTGCTCAAATGTTTAGTCTGACCAAGGACTTTGTGAGTCTCATCCTCTGCCAGGGAGGAGAGGAAGCTGGGAGGAAGCAGGGACAGGACACCTGACCCAAACTAGCCAAAGAGGTATTCCATACCACAGCATGTCTTGCCCAGTATATGAACTGGGGGCAGTTACCCAGAAGGGCGAGATCACTGCTTGGGTTGGACCAGGTATCTGTTGGCAAATGATGAGCGGTTGTATTCTCTTCCCTTGTTATTTCCCTTATCATTATTATTATTGGTTAATGGCAGTTTTTTAATGATACTGCAAGTTGTTTCTGCTGTACTGGCATGTATAAAACCAAAAGAATGCATCAGCAATAATAGAAATCTAAGGAAAAACAATTAAATTGTGGCAGATCAAGAGCAGACTAGTGCTTCTACTCCCTTTGGACACATTTGTAATATTTAATCATCATCATTCAGCAGTAGATACAATTCCAGTCTACATCAAAGCAACTGAAATACTGCTTTGATGGTTTATTATTAGCTGGCAGTGTAATGACAGGTGGCCACAACCACAAGATAATTTGAAACAAGCTGCAGTGTTGAAGACACTCTGAATTTTGTGAAGCATGTTTCTTTGAATTAAGTGAGAAATTCAATTGAGAGCAGACTACAGTAAATTTTGAGTATACGTGCTTGATACACCTTCCCCATCGACTCTGCCTGTAGCCACTGCTTCAGTGAGGATATTAAACAGCAGCAAAAATATTGCTGCTTGTTTAGCATTCATTTTCTGTTAATTTAAGAGGATGAATAAAAACTGTCCTTGTAAGAATTCTACAAGACATCATAAAATTGCATTAAGCTTATGCATGGGATCTTGAGAAACTGAATGATAAGCATAATGTCATAGGCTGCAATGATGTGGCCTTGACTGCCATGCCCTCACCACTGGACACATTGGATTTTCCTTACTGGATAGGAAAAATCACCAACATCCACTTGAATAAGGAAATGCAGTTACATTTTCTAAGTGATCTGCTTTGGAATTTTTTCAGCAAATTCTGTTACCATAACTGTAAGATTGCCAAAACAGGAAAAGATTAATTACATGCACTAGAAGCTAAAATTAAAAGGTGCAACAAAAATTCTTCATCTACCTCAAGGTTTCACAGTAGATGAGGCTTTCAAAATATTATGGGTTTGTTATGTAAAGAAATATCTTTTTTTTTTTTTTTAATGCAGCTGTACACTTTAAAATAGTATACACTGTTTCTAAGTTTAATTGCAATGAAGAAAGGAAGATGAGAATTATTCAGTGGTAAAAGCATTACTGAAATGTTCAGAAAGCCAGAATTTAGCATTCTGCTATGAAAAAGAGGCTCAGAAGTCATAAAAGGTCCTTCATGTTTCTTTGCTCAGCTTTGCAATACTGAGATAATCCTTCTCTGCACCTCAGGTTGCACAATAGCAGCAGCCATAGCAGCATGAGCACCTTCAGGAGGTTAGGGGCAATGCAAAAAGGTGTAATGTTACAGGCCTATTTCAGCTACCCACCTTTACTATGCAATCCAACAGGGTACGCAAAAACCTCTCCAGAATATGCCTGGAACAGAGAGGTGGGTGAAGGCAGGTTCCCCTGCAATCCAGCCCTTCTCATTTTACTTGCACAAGGCCAGAGTTTCACATTATTTTCCACAACCTGTCTGTAAAACCTTAGCGTGACATTAAAAGCAGTGTTTTTATTAGGAAGAGATATTCCCCCATCACTAATAGTAGCAAAATATATTTACCTTTCAAAATATTATCCGTGTGGTATTAAAACACAACTGCTTTGAAATTCAGTAGGTTTCTTCAGGGAAATAGTGTAAAACCATAATGGATTAACAGGCCCTTTCATGAAGGAATAAATCAGAGCTACCCGTTATCAAAATTCTGTGAGCATTCATGTAGCAGAAAAAAAAAATTGCCAAGATTAATTGGTAGAAACAAAATTTGTTCTTAAAAATCCTATAAACTGAAGTGAATCAATTTCCTACATATGCTTTATCCGAACAAGATGGGCATATTTGTAGAAATAAGTGTTAAAGAATATATGATCTTGGGGGGTTATGCTACTTACTGGACAATTTTTATGGGTGTAATAATCAACTCTGAATGATAGTTAAGAAAAAATAACTGCCTAGCAACACAATAATTTCTACAGCAGAAAACTTAGAGAGTATTTAAATTGGAATAAAGATTAAATTTCAGTTAAATGAGTTGTCTCTGAAGTTTTAAGAATGACTAATGAGTGAAGATTCGCTGCCTTTCTGAAGTTCTTCCTTTTGTGCAAATCATGACAGACCGCTTGAAAAAATTAAGGATCTTCAGATTTTTACTGTATACCACACTTGATAAAGCCCTCCTCTTAATCAGATACTTTGCATTGTAATAATTAAGTTTTGCCAAGGAGGCCAGAAAGAGCACTAGGTATTTTTCCTTTAGTTTGATTTTGAAGCTGTGTAGAGAACATGTAGATAAAAAAAAAAGTATGGGCTGGTTAATATAATTACATACACCAGAAACAGTTCATAGCATTCTACTTTAAAACATACTGGTTTGAAACATATATTATCCTTTGCAATGCTACAAAACACAAATCAACCTTGTAGCATTTTAAATGAGTTTATTGCACTGTGCTCATGTAATACTAAGAAGGGTATAATGGAATTTGAATTTGTTTAAAACTAATAAATTAAGAAGTGCCACAACAGAGTGCTGTGGCATTGTTATGCTGTGAATTACATTGCTTTCAAGCTAAGGAGTTTGTTGACTAATTAAGAGAGCTTTAGGAATGTAGAAAGGCCAATAACATTGCACAGGATGTTGAGGGATCATTTTTGGTTTTTTCTTCACAGTTTCAAGTTGTGGGCAATTAGTGATATTTCTTTTCCAAGGAGACTTACAGATCACTTGGAAATGCTGTTTTAGAGAAAGCCTGCACCTCTCTAACCCACAGCTGGAAGGCTGTACAATACTTTGGTTAGTCCATTTTCCATTTTGGTTCTGATGCATTGGAGGACAGTAATAAACAGATCTATCCAGACAATGAAAAAGTGGAATGCCAATCTTATGTGAACACCCCACCTCCCCCCCCATTATAACATAGTTCAGCAGGTACCACACTTCGGAAAGTTTTAAATTTGCAACAAGTTGTACTGTATAGAGTCTTCAGGTGGATCTACATAATGTTTTAGAGTGTCTCCCTCACTCACTACAAACACTTACTGTGTTTGCTCATCAGCAATGGAAACACTGAAATACTTGCTAGGAGAATTTCTAGCAGCACTGCTTTCTCTCAGATGACAAAAGCCCATATGTTGGTAACTTAACAGACTAAGCTGTCCCACCACACATAGGCATGTGGAACAGTGTTCTGACATTTTTGTTGTGTTATGTTTGAACCTACAGCAGAAGGCAACAGACTTTGATAATCATTTATAATCCAGTCCCACTAATGCACAAGTGATACCATCCTTACATAGCTGGTCATGCCAACATACAAAGTTACCATGAAATTAGAATGAAAGCTCTGCACAAGAACCAACAAGTTTGCAATTCCAGCCATCAAAAGAAATTCATCACATGCAACAGAATTTGAAGCACATGGTAATTTTTCATTGTTTTATGTTGCTTATGCTAAGCTTAAAAGACTGCCATCATAGACCTCTGGCTTCAGTTAAATTCTGGAGTACAGCATGAGGATACAAGCCACATTTTTGTACCTTTTAAACTGCTTTACTGCAGAACATTTACAATGGAAGGTGAACCACAGGGGTTCTAAAAAGAATTGGAAAAGTTTAATTGTTACTTAAAATGATCAATTAAAATAAAGCAGTTTCCTAAAGCCTCTCTCTTCTACTACACTGATATAATTAACTGTAACCCTGTCATGTGCCCTCATTTTCAACCTGGGAATCATAACCCAGATCCCAAGCCTTTATCATCTTAGACAGCTTGTAACAGAGAACTTGTTCTTAAGTGAAGCCATATATTTAATTCTTTACATAGCAGTCGGGAAATTATGATGTAAAAATTACATCCCCATGTTACTGGCAGGTACTGAATACAAATCTTACACTGCGCAGAAAAGCACCCCAAAACAAAACCTAAAACCCCTGAACATTAGTTGTATATTCTTCACTTAACTTTTACAAGCACTTACCAGGCTATCCTTTGTTTTGATTTCCTTCTTGAAGTCTAATTATTCCATATGTCCTTTCACATTTTGTCTGATTTGCAATTGTATTTCTCATTATCATTTTGTGAGGATGTGCCACTATTTCCTCTCGTTTCATTCTCTTTTATGTTTCACTTGTACAAAATTAATTACATTGTACCTTCAAGCATAATTTTAACAGTCTCTCCATTGCACTGTCTGCCTTTAATGAATGCTCTTCTAATGTAGGTTTTAGAGCCAAATGGTGCAATATTCTGAGCATCAAAGAAACAAAAGATCTAACAAAGCTGAAATGACAGAACCAGACAATATATTCTCATTTGAAAAATATTACTTCAATTTTATTTTAGATATTAGAACCAAAGAAGATTGTTTCTACTTTTTCATCATTCATCACCACACTCTGTGGTAAGGCTCACTCCAATCTGGGAGTATATCTGTAGTTTATGAGATTAGTTTCTCAATTGTCTGCTTATCTGTTACAACTCCTAATCCACATCTCTCTGCCATGATCTTATTTTTTATTTTAAAGACCCAGCAATTCATGGACCTCCCCCAGCAAACACAATATTCACACACTCACAAAAAACTGTGGCAAACAGCACTTGAGTTCTCTCTTGTCTGTCTATTCAAGAGGGCAGTAGGAAAGTAATTTTCCATGGATTGGTCCATTTGCATGTTTTAAAATGCACAGTGTTCTCTAACCATAGATCTAATACATATTCAGTCAGGAACTTAAGCCTGCCACAGACACTGAGGTATATAGCTGTAGTTATATAGAACTTGGGATATTTTAAACTCATTGAGATACTTGGGTTTCAGGGACATCAAAGCAAAGCCTTGGGTGTTTCTGTTAGGCAGAAAATAGTTTTTACTGAGGTCATGATTCTTCTTATCACTTTAAGTTTCCAAAATTCATTTTCATGTTTAATTATGAACAAAATTAAGCTTTTACAAACTTCTGAACAGTAAAAACCAATCTGTCAGCTGTATACAGCTATTTACTTAAGTGAACTCAGGTAAGCATCAAGATCTAAACTGCACTTTCAGCTCAATATCTAGATAAAGGTGTTGGTAGGATTGGTTAAAAATACGGATCTTTCACAGTTAGAAAACCTTTAGAGCAACAGTGCTTGTATGTATGGTACTGACTTTGTTATGAACAAAGGTGGTACATGGTTTTTAATAAGACCACTTTTGGGGTTTTAATAAACAGAATATCTATGAAGTAGATCATTATAGGTAATTAAAACATAAGGGATTTAGTTTTGTTGGATGGAGGCACTCAGTTCTAAAACAAAATATGTGTTTCAATTTTTGTTTCATATTTGCATTTGTGATTGAAAGGGTTCAAATTAAAATTATTTTCACTGAAAAAGGAGGGGGCTGGTTGTCTAATAATTATTGTAATGGAATATATTTTTAATGGGGACAAAGCCTGTCCTGGGATTCACATGAGCAGCTATCACAGACTTTGATCAGCACTCTATCCACACATCAAAAGACATAACTCATTCTAAAACATTTTCATTGTTTGATAAGCACTAGCCAGTTGAAATGAAGTTTGCACACTGCGGTCACCTGCCTACATTGATCTGAATTATGCAGAAGTCACTTGAAATAGAAGTTTCTGGATTTCTGTTTGTTTTATATTATGAAGAAAAGCAAGCTCTGAAGTACTGTATGTAGAATATAATCAAGTAAGATTTGTAATACAGTATGAGGTAAAGGAAACAAAACTAGGTGGGTCATATTTAGAGCTTAGCAAACTCAACAATGTCCCTTTAAGACGAAGGAATAATATGGTTAGTCAAAGTTCTACTTTTCATGGTCTTCTAATGTCAAGAGAACAGTATTTCAAAGCATGACATTACACAGGCTCAGCCTTTTCAAGAACACAAAACCTTTGATTTCAGAAACAAATGAAAGGAAAAATGTGACTCTCTGAAACAAAGCACTCCACACATGTATATTTTTAGTGCCATGTGTTCAGATTAAAGGGCCATATGCCCTAACTTTAGTTAATACAGGGAAAAAAAGGCATTTCGAAATCACCTTTGAAATTTCAGTTCTTAGACAGTAAATTTGAAACCGTCCAGTTGGCAGGGGCAAGAACCACGTTTTGATACATTAAATACCTTAAAACACCTTTTGTATCCCAATTTTTATTTCATCCTTGAATCTTTTTCTTTGAAGTTTTAACAATGTAATATTTTTTTTTTTCCCCCTCCTCCTGCTTCCTTCTAAACCCCAAAGAGGAACTTTCCANAAAACACCTTTTGTATCCCAATTTTTTTTTCACCTTTAAATTTTTTTTTTTAAATTTTAAAAAATTAAAATTTTTTTTTTTCCCCCTCCTCCTGCTTCCTTCTAAACCCCAAAGAGGAACTTTCCACACAGTCAAAAAGATGAGAGGTACTTTTCATATGTCAAAAGATGAAAATTTTCAGCAAAAAAAATCAATTCAATCTAAATACCTTGCATACATTGTACAGGTGGTTTATACTATCTTCCCTCTAACCTCTACTTGTTCTTCTAACAAAGGCAATAGTTATAATAGCATTGTCATTGTGACTACAGAATATGTTCTTTTTGCCTCAATATCATAGCAACGAGCACTTTCATGCAAACGTATTTTGTGCTCTAAATTTCATTGTTTATGGGACAAGCATTAATAAATTAAACATCCCACAGAATAATGTTCTTCAGGTAGTATTACATTCCAGCTTCAGAGGGTTCACAGAACTTGTCAAAGTGAAGACTAAAAGCCTCACATGATACATTATCAATATTCCCTGCTACAATCTGACAAAGTAGCTAGGTCCTCTTGACATCTGCAGTCATAGTGTAGTAAGCACTGTAATGCTGCAAAATAGATCAAATACAGTAGAACACCTGGTTTCAACAGGTTCTCACTGGTTTAAGATCATAGATTCATGGGTCATTATTGTAAGAACAAAGTGTAATTTCAGAGGCATTCATATGGCAGACCTTCATGAAGGAGGCACAGATAAGTAGATGTTTAAATAGATATTTAAATAGTTAGAAAGCATTAAATTCATATCAGTTTTTAGATTGGTAGGCAAATATGTGGAATTTTTATACCATGAATATAGAGCATGGGAGAGATTTTAAGCAACAAATAAAAGGTACATATAGGTAAGATTCTGCTTGGAAATTATTAGAACATTGGTGGAGGGCATTTTGAGTAATTATACTACTGAATTTCATCTTATTTTAACTCATAGTAAACATGTTTTACCAGTTGTAGAATTCCTTTTGGCAAGTGCTCAGAACTAAACATTCACTACGTGTCATTTGCATTGATATCTTAGGTTTAGTTTCTGCATGAACAGGCTTAGACTACCAAAATTTTCTTCATCTGACTATGCAGACATATGCACACATTTAAATTTAGGAGCTGCATACTTAAATGGCAAGACCTGGATGTTAATATTTAATGTATTTTATACAACCAAACATTGACCCACATTCTCCAACACTGGTGGGTTTTTTTGAGTTTGGTGGTTTGGGGTTCTGGATTTGTTTGGTTGGTTGGTTTGGATTTGGTTGGTTTGGGTTTTTGGTTTTTTTTGGTAAAAGCTTCAGTTAAATATAATCTGATGTAAATTTGCTCTAAACCAAACTATTAAATGATCTAGATTAACTGGCCTGGCTCTTTGAAGATTCTGTTAGATAGGATCATCTTGGCAAGGTATTGATCTTTTTCTGATTAGGCTAACTGATACTGCTTCCACTTCAAACAGGTTTTCATCTTCCATAACAAAACATCTTCCTGCTTTCTCTTCTCCATGGTGCCAACCTTTTATGACTCCTTCAGTACCTGTTTCCCTGTGTCTAAAAGATTATTTTATTTGCTTAGGCTCATTGCACTAGTCAGCTTAACTTTCTAGGTCTTGCATCAAGCAGGGCAATACTATTAACTGTTTTTCAAGACCAACTATTTTTCAAGTATTGCTGGTATTTAAACTTCAACTATTTCAAGTACTGTTGATGCTCAAGCTTCAAAGTTCTTCCTGTGCTACAAAAATTCCAAGCTCTCAAACTTTGCAGTGTCCATAAGAGACCAAATGTTCCTAATTTAAGCTTGATGGAACCTGTGGCATGTCATTGGATGAAACATCCAATCCTCATCCAGCATAAAATAAGGGGCTTAAGGTTCCAAAGCACAGTAATTCTGGCAAGTATTCCAGTTCAGTCTTTGTGATCAAAAACGTCACAGTACTCTTCACAAAAAAACTAAATACGTAGTGATTTATCAGTGGTGTGGAATACAGATTTGTCACCTTTAGTGCTACTAATTTAAATGACTTAAAACACATGAAAACCCCTTGTGTCTAGCTTAAATTATATGTTTGCAATTTAAGCCTTTAGTGAATTATTTAAATTTGGTGAATGTTCACTTCTTCCAAAGCAGAAAAGGAAATTCTGAGCTGTGTTAATCATATATGGATAAGCTACTTACATTTGCCAAAACACTAATGATTCATGTATTGATTGATGATTGATGAAACACTAATGATTGATGTGTTGCATTAATCTTATGTCTACCTGTAGAAGAGGCTGAATGGATATTTCCCTGATTCTCAGTTTCTCAAACTGAGAATGAATTTTGTGCCACCCCTAATAACGTAGCATTATAAGCAATCTATGCCCTCCTCACTGAAGCCATGTTCTTCATATAGGCATCTAATACCAAATTCTTATTTTCAGCATAGAAGAACTTCCTATGGTACCAAACCCACTATCAATATGAAACAAAATTGCCAAAACATTCCCAAAGAGAAATTAAACCTCTATTTAATCACAGACTTCTGTGTCCATTTAATTGGCAGACACCTATATTCCAGACAGGTTCTAACTAAGAAAAATCAGGTAAAGATCTTATAGCTTCATTTTGAGGTTGGATTCTTTTTTTAATAAGCATTTTTACCTGTATTATAGCCTTATGGATATGACTTTCAGCTTTATTTTGGGTCTGTTTCTAAAGTCTTTTGTCTATTGCAGAAACACTTCAATTTTACTGCTCATTTCCTTTAGTCAAGAATGCTACAAAAAGATCTTAGCCATACCAGTAATGGTGTGAACTGTTCCCTGCACCAACTCTTTGAACAACTCCAGACTGCATTGGATTGTCTCAGACTTAAGCTTAACTATTGCAGCTAAAATACAACCACAGGAAGAAGCTCTCTGTTGTTTCATGTTACAGCCACAATGCAGTGCAACTGACTTTGTTAATACCGAGTAGTGACATTATGTTGCTAAATAAAAGCCAGAGGATATAGACAGCTCAGGTCATGTTGAAACACAGAGAAAGAAAAGCCAGGAGAGTCACTGCTAAAGCATATCTGTATGTGTACCTGTCTACACTATCTACTCTTACAACATGTCCATTTCAGTCTGTGGAATAGGCTACCAAAGAAAAAGTTGAAGAACTTCATAGATATATCACTGCAAAACAACAAAGCTTCAAAATGACTGCATTAGCAAGCTGAGCAGAGCTGAGCAAACCAAAAGCTGTGGAAGGTATATTAAGTCTTTCTTGCTGCAGCAAACAACAACTGTGACTGTGCTGTGTGTCTAACTAAAAGAGCATCTTAAAACAACCCCTCAGCAGTAATTACTTTTGGATAGTTCAGAAAACTTACAGCACCGGGGAGTTAATCTCTAACTTTCTCACATTTAGCACATGCACTGAAGTTCTGCTATGCTTTCATCTTTTCCTTTACATGATGGGGCTGATATTCTACCGCACAATTTCCAAAAGAAAAATTAAAGGAATGTAAAAGCACCACAAAAACATGGATTTTTTTTTCTTTTACTAAAAGCTCAACTGAGATAAAACATCTCTTTGGCTCAAAATGGAGCTGATCGATTGTTCAACAGTTGGAATTCATGCAGTCTTATTTAATGATGTGCTCTAATGGCAGCTTTTTTATGCTTCATTTCCCAATGGCAATATATGATGACACAGAGGAAAAGCCATGTAATGTACAATATCATGGATTGATGCTAAGATTTAAAGGAAAGAAAGTAGTGCCAAAATGTTAACACTTCTAAGGAATCAGACTGACGGATGGGTGGTCTGTGCAGACTAACCCCTAGTGCATACAGCACACATTCTTCTGTAGCTGCACAAACACTTGCAGTTAAAAGCAAATTAATTTCAGACACTGGGGGCTTGCTCTTCAAGACTGATACTGAGAAGTTTTAGAGGCACGGCTGTTCACATGTGATCATCTGCAATATATTCACAGCTGTACACATCAATAAAATGCTGTTTCCACATTTGGGTGTTCATCTGAAATATTCTGACTTGATAACCACTACAAAGATTTCAATGCAAGTATAATATCAAAGACCAGTTTATTACAAAAAGACAAGCTTCTGATACTTGTGGGAGATTTCCGGAAGTCAGTTGAATTAACCAACATTACATACAATAAAGAATATTTCTGTTAAACTCGAGACATACAAACTCTTAAAATAAGAAGGATAAAGATACACATATTTCCAAATAAAGATTGTTTGCTTTCCAAACCTATATATAAAATCAAAACATAAACTTTTGATGCTGATATCTTAAGCTAAAAAACAATTGACAAACAAAAATGATCTAAGGTATAACTCTTTTAAGTGGTGCAATAAATACTTAGGAATACTAGGTAGCCTAGTACACAAATACAATAAGACTTGCTCATATTGCAGGAGGCTTATATATTGAGAACTACCAAGGAACTTCAAGTTTTATTACAATGGCCAATAGCAGTATCACATGAATGATCACTTTTTCTTATATCTTATGCTGTTATCCAATTGCATTTTGTCTTTGAAATGGTATGCACCAACCATTCCTGCATCTTGCACGATGCTTTGGTCCCTTGATAGAAGCCAAGCATTTTACTGCTGTTTGCTTATAAGGGCACACTTTTTTTAACTATGCAAAAAAACAGGTTTCTGCCATTAATGAAGTGCCCTCACTTTCCTATGCAGAAGTACAAAGGTCTCACAGCCTTTTTAGCATTTGCTTTTCCTTCAGGCTTTCTCCTTTTTTGCTCCTGCCAGCTGAAGAAAGTAGTGTGCATTTTCATATCCTTGAATAAAGTAAAACTGCAACTTCCTAAATACAGGTGTAATGCATCTAGTAATGAAAGACGGACACCTTCCTGAGTCCCTATGTCATAAACACAAACATTATATGCACTGACTTTAATTCACATCAATTTGTTCATATAAATGAATAGACCACACAAGGAATGAGTTTTCACTATGAAAATGCAAAACTAATTATCCCTTTAATAAATCAACTATAGCACATAACTGAAGTCTCACATTTTGACTAAAAGAGGGGGTTTTACTTTTTTCCCTTTTTTTTTTTTTTTTAAGTTGACTTTTAATTGGCTTTTAAAAGAAAATTAAAA
>NDXB01014749.1:184617-204537 GCA_002631895.1 Agapornis roseicollis
TTTTTTTTTTTTTTTTAAGTTGACTTCTAATTGGCTATTAAGAGAAAGATACAAATCTCCTTTGTCAGTTTTAGATTTATATAACATGCTCCTATTCTAAATCCCTCTAAAGGTATCCTCACTCAAAGTCACAGTACATTTAAGTAACAATTGCGTTCCAGCCTTAGTTCTAAAGGAACTAACATATTTATTAAAGCATTTTGATCCTTCAGAGACAGATTAATAAGAAGCTTGTGACAGTTCAGCATGATAAAATGAGTCAATAAACAGAAATATGTGCTGATGCTAGATATACTGATCCACAAATAATACAATACATTTGGTTTGTCACAAAGAAAAATCACTTGAAGAAGCCATTGCTATGATTAAATACTTTCTGCTATCTCACAATTTCTATATTCTATAGAAGATTTCCTTAGAAATTCCCTTGACAAATAAACCTAGCAAGTTTTTTATACATAAAGAAATCACAGCTTTGTATGATATCAATACGGAATAATGAGTCAAAATGAACCATGAAAAGGGTTCAAATATTGTATGGATTTTTTTTTTGTTAAAAATAGAGCACTAGATGCAATAAGTGCTTGATGCTCATTCACATGAACAGATGTTCAGACTTGCCTGACTAGTTGTCATTTACCTATGAAATATTATTTGTATTATGCATTTGTTTTACAGTAACAACTCAAAAATTCAACTCATTTAGTGCGGTTGTCAGTAACAATAGAGGGTCTAGATTGAGACTTCAAATACTTTTTCCTATCCAACATCTGTCATTATTAGAATTAGAGCCTAAAAATCTAAGTATCAATTTAGTTCTCTAATAATCTACATAAGCAATAGTTTATCATACTCTGCTTTGTAGGTGTCAGGACCCAGCAGCCAGAAGTGACCTTGCAACACAGCTGATTTCTTTATCAGTATAGGCATTACCTGAGCTATCTGTACACTTTATAGTGAAAACCAAAATATGTGCATGCATGTATAGGTCATTAGAGTCATTATGCCTAATTTTTACACATAGGACAAATGCAAGAACCAGAAAAACAAAGACTTTAGACTAAAGGGTCAGACAGCAGTGAATGCTGTCCTCTTTTCATGAAGAAAAAATTCATTTTCCTCTCTCCCCTCCCCATTCTCATATATATCTTCTATGTATCTTGTATATACACTTACACACTTCACACATTTCTGCTACTAAACATTGAATAATGGAGTCAATTGCCTTCTTATTCTCACTGTTTATACACCAGTGCTGCCAAATGACTTTCCTGATGTCCATTATGATTTATGATGTGAGAGAACACTAAAGCAAAGTTACACTAATAAATGTGAATGGCTCCATTAGCATCAATACATATTCTAGTTTATACTACTAAAGAAGCCATACTGGTATAATTAGAAATATTTCAGAGTATTGCCTAATGAAGATAAAGGTCGCTGTGAAAACTAGCAGCAATGAAATGTTTACAGTATTCATCCTGAGGTTCCAACTACTGTACATAAAACTTAATGTAGTGTACTGCATTATACGCTAATGCTTAATATAATGGCTCCTGAGATTCTGGTTATACTGTTCCTCATCTAAATGTTAAAATCCATTTTTTCCTCCAGCCATTACTTCCTACTTAGACCAGAGTCTCTCTCTTCATCCAATCCATCAGACTGTGGGAATTTATAGTTAATAGGAACTGGAAAGCACCCTGAAAGTGGATCATTGCTTCACACAGCTAGATTCATGCTTACTTTCTCTAGTATGGATGTAACACTACCAATTAATCATATTACACTGAAATACTTACGTAACAAAAAAAACCCACCATAAACAGAAGCATCAGCAAAAGAATAAATACTCAAGGTAATTAAAATCCCATTAAAAAAATCAGTTTTGTTCATTAACCAGTGTTTTTGAACTCCAAAGCAAAATGCCAAATTCACAGTCTAGAACTTCACCTTTTGTGCCCATCAGAGTGTTTGAGAGCAGATAACCTAGAAGATGCTGACCTGATTTTGGCATAAAAATGAAGCTGCTTTCTTAACTAAATACAGGTGTCACAAACCAGAGCCTTTTGATTTAGAAAGCTCATCACTGCAGTTGCATTCTAGGTGAGGGTAAGAAAAGCCAGAGTACTGTTCAGACCTTACAAAGAATGCTTATTCCACACACATGTATTGCCAACTATTATAAGCACCTTTGCTAATTAAGTTTCCATTTAGATGCATTTCAACATATTCTGTCTAGGAAAATGTGCAGCTTGAAAATATAAAACACACACAGGAAATAAAAACCAGAAAAGTTGTAGCATCAAATAACCTTTTTCTTCAGTTACAACATGACAACAGTAGTTTACAAAATTTAAACTTTAGAATACTTTTTTATCCAATCATTTCATACCAAGAAACACAGGCATTACATGCAGTTAGTATAAAAAATTTGTCAATAGCAATTAAATGACTCCTACCTTTCAGAATGTGGAAAAATTTAACTTCTGGAATTTCTTGAAATCTCCATCACCTGGGAATGGGTATAATCTGCTGTCTACATACTCTCCTCTTGCAATAGTCATGCAATGAGTTTCTTCATCTATAGATGTCCTAAGTTTAGAAAGGAAAAGCTGAAAACTGTGGAAACTCTGTAGAGTCTTTTTGCGTAAAAGAAACTAGATCCTGTTCCTATGTAAGCTTTCTTCAAATCCTTAATTCCAATGACTAGAAATACTTGGATGTATTTTATTGTCTTCTCATAATGACATAAAAAGTTAGAGATTTTAATTTGAGATGGTGTCTCATACTTTAGGGACAACTTTAGAAGGCTGCAAAATTGTTACTTTAACAAATTAAGAAAACAGGACACCAGTATTAATAGTATGCTAATTTATGGTAATAAATGTATTTCTTTACTTATATTATTCCCTTCTCTATAATATCACAGCAGTGCACAGTGCTAATTAATACACAGTTCCAACATCCATGTTTAGTAGACAGCCTGGTTCCCCATACATATATATTTAGGAAACAGATAAAAGAGTCTCATCCAAAGTCAACTGCAGCTAATGCAAAAAGTCCTGCTAGTCCCACTGGTAATTTCTCAGCTGTGCTGTACTCATAATTAAAAGCAGATGGGTGCTGAAAACCTAGCCCTGGAAACTAACACATGACCTAGGGTCACATAATGAGTCTGAGAATGGAACTCAAATCTACTGAATTTCTACCCAGGGATTTAATCACCAAATTACTATTCTTAATTTAAAATCAAGGAGGTTTGAAGGAAATATTAGTAAGGTGATAATTTTTCACTTCAGGGGAATAGATCATTACTCAGCTGACCATCTTTTATTTTTTTATCATACTAAATAAGAACCCAAAGTTCATTGCTGTTGTATTAATTAAGGATTTTTACTCATACCTCTAAGAAATGCACTAACCTCTAAATGATATCCAACTGTAGCTCGAACAGAAATAAAACTAAAGTACAGTTAGGTTCACAGGTCTGCCTATATTGTAACTTTCTAACTGTAACCTTTCCACCCTGTTCTGTAATTAGTAAACCAGCTCATACATTCTCCAGACAGACACTTGTGGAGAGCTTAAAGCTTCTCCACAGCTCTGGAAAAATCATCCCAAGAAAGTAAAGCAATTCTGAACCAGAGGAACAGCAATGTTACATACAGCACCTATCTACCTGTATCTTGTGGTACTTGTGGTACTTTTCCCCCTCACTCTTGCTTATTAGACCACAGCTTTCAAGAAGACAAACACAGGCCTTTTTACTTTCCAAATTTCTTACACAGTCCAATTTTCATGTATTTCTTTTTATTTCATGTTCCATACTCAGTAGACTAGATCAGATAAGCATTCCTTCTAAACGCAAAGCAGCTTCCCTCACACCTCAGCTTCTTTAGAAGTGAACTGAAAAAAGGATCAATACCTCCTGAAAAGAAAATGTGAGTCAGACTTACCTGAAAAACGTTAGAAATCACATATAGGACTGGACATTCAACCACCATTTATATTATTTCTCTGGCAGTCTAAAACTAGAACTTTCAGGTCCAAATCCAAGCTCCTTTATTTGTCCAGACTCTGGAGCCTGTAGCCAGGGATTCCCAAACCAGTTCTCACAGTGTAGAGGCTTAACCAGAAGCCAAACACTTGATACCCTCCTCAAGGGATCTGGGTGCCTTCCTTCTCTCCCACAGCAGCGTGCATCCAACACCCGCCCCGAGGCGGCGCACCTCACCCAGGCACACTGCCGCCATATGCTAGCCGGGAGCCGAAAAGTTAAGAGATTGCTAGGATTAAGAACAGTCATCTGGATCCGGGGTTGCTACCACTCACTGGCAGAGCTGAAAAGTAAACAAGCAAGACACAGGCAGGAGATTGTGGCTCTACAAGGACTGGCTTACTTGAGGTAATCTAGAATGAGGAGAAACCCGCGCCAGCCCGGAAACATATCCGGAGAGACTACCTTAGCCTTATCATCTCCTCACAGCTCATTAAATAGTGGGTAAACAACATCAGTCGGTCTGACAAAGAAACCAATGGAGCTTTCCCTCAAATTGCAGCCTGTTGGTGCTCAGCCAAGCAGGAGCCCACACCTGAGGGAAATGCAGTCAGGGTCTCCTCAGGGCTGAAACAGCACTCCTTTCCAGTTGAGTGAAGGCTGTTGTTACTATTTTTACTACTACCACTGTGACCTGCTGCCTTTTTGTGTCCTGTTTTTCCCCTATCACTGTGCTATAAATCCCGGAGGGAGAGGCCAGACTACTTTTTGCCCAGGAAGCAAACAGCCAGCTAAGGTAAATCTGAGTGGATCTTCTTTCAGGGGATAGGGATGTTGATGGTCAGTTGCAGTTTTAGTCCATGTTCTGCTAAAAGTTTTATTGAAAAAAAAATAAAAGTACATGTATAGGTGTATATAGTAACACTATGCTGTGCTAAAGGCAGCACAGACAGATAGGTTTGCTGTAACTAGTTACAGAACAGATGCTGCCTTTGCAGTTATTTTCCTGTGGTAGGAAATACACGAGAGTTTTAGCTGGAGGATTTTTTGTTTGTTTGTTGTTTTTCTGAGAGACAAGGGCATGTTAAATTCCTCCAGGGCAGAATGAAAACTCAGAGGTGATTTTAGGGTTGTGCATGTGAATACCTTTACCAGGTTGCAAAATTTGTGTGAGCAAATGGACTCTGTCACTAGAGCAAAAATGTGGTTTATCACCCCTTATACATCACTGGTATGAGACAGTCATGCAATTGAGATGGTTTCACTGGCCATTTAGTGTTAGTTCTCTGCTCATTCTCATAGTGCTTCTCAGAAATACTTGGCCTGTTACACACTGCACCAGGTTGTGACACTTGCATAAACCGTACATTTGTGATCAGAAGCACAGCGCTTACACATAATTGCTTTATGAAACCTAGCAATTAAAAAGATCTCCAACAAGCAATCCTGAGAATACATCAAGAATATATTCTCTGGTTTTTGTTTTGTTCAGAATAAACCTTTTCACATAGAGTCTTTAGAGTACACTTGAGTCATACTTTCATACTGTTCTCCATAACCTGAGAGCTAGCAATATGAGGATTTTTAAATTGAAGTTGCGATTCAGAAATAATCTTAAGAGCTGAAAATGGGGGCTGTAGGAGAAATAAACATCACCAATCTAAATCTCTTGAGCATGATAACACTGAAGAGGGATAAACCAGTGATTTCAATGTGTATGGGGTAAAAGAAGAAAGTGCAAGATGAAAATAAAAACTTAACTTTCTAGTTATTCTTTCTTTTAAACTTACTGATCAGCTAAAAAGTGGAATTAGGAAGAGAGACTGCAAAGGAAGAATTGAAGCACATATTTTTATTTTGGGACTTTTATGATTATCAGAATGGGTGGGAAGTGGGTTGTTGTTGTAATCAAAAGATGGCTGGCTGTAGCAAACTATCTGGCTGCTTGCTACTGTAGTTTGACTGCTGACACTTACTGTTACCATGTTAGATACGTGCTTGTATCTCTGAGAAAACAAGTTCCTTAAATAGCCCTTTCTTTCCTGTCTCCAACTGCAAATATAGTATAATAGAAATCAGATGAAAGTGTATCATGTTGTTGATGTGCCTGCAACATTAACAAAGCAATAAAAATTCTACCAAGAACTAGGGAGAAGTTGTTAAAAACGCATATGCTGTTACTTGTTTCAGTTTTTGTTTTGTTGGGTTTTTGGTAAACAAAGATGTTTACTGAATGGGTGGCTTTATGCAAGCTGTTCTTTCAAACCTGTCAATATGCTGTTTGGATTCATGGTAACAACTGGAAAAGCAGAAGCATGCATTCCCCAAGTGCAGGCAAAGCAGATCTCTAGCAGGCTGCTTTATTCTGTGTGGCATCTACAGTCAAGATTTTATCATCAATCAGAGCTGGTTGAAATAAGCTCTGGATAAATGAGAAAACTTTTTAAATATTAATACAGCCATCATTGCATAAGCCTTTGATTTTACAAAACTGGCTCTTGATAATACCGCTTTCTGATGAAACCACTGCATATCCAGGCCAGTTATCTTAACCTAAGATAATAATTTTTACATGGCTGAAAGTACTGCCCAAATAGCACTTAGACAAAACAATTTTATTGATTTTTGTTTAGAAATCATCCACGTTTGTCCATCTGTGAATTAACAGCAGTTGTGCAAAATGTAAGGGAGTTTTGAAATATTGAAGGTTCTATATTCTTATAAATTTTATTTTTTTTTAAATCATCAGAAACCAGGTGTTTCATTCTGTGCGCTTCCAGATCAGCTATTGGAAGGTAACTTGAATCTTGACAGGGTGTCCTGAGGCAGATTCCTGCCAAGGTTGAGGGCAGTAAATGAGAACTGTCTGAGCAGCCTGGAGACAGGTCTTCCAAAACAGTTTGCTCATATTTGTTTGATTTTCTATAATTGCCTAAACAAATGGTGAAGTTGTTGGCTCACCTGAATATAAAATTAGAATATTAAAGAGCATCAGATATTTTTTTGTGTGAGTTTTAATTATTTAATGCTTTCAAGGTACTCTAAGAGGCTTTGGTATTTCTGTTGCAGTATTTTAAAAGCTGAATTATTTTCCTTGTACTAATTATGCAACTGTTTATAGGAGTGATATATTGAGACAAACACTGAAGCACTGAAGCATAACATGATTTAAATTTTACTTGACACAATAGATATCTTTTTTTTTTTGAACTCAGTATTTTTGTTATTAATTTGATAATTTTCCATACTTGAAAAATGTGATTTGCCATAAGTCAAAATAACACTAAATTTTTTTGGTATGGGAACAAAAACTAAATGATACTTCAGGTGGTGGCTGTAGTGCTACACTGATGGCACTAGTTGATTTTGTGTTATTTCACTGTTAAAGTGGATTGAGGAAGAAAAGTTTTGATGTTTTGCCAAGGCAACTTCATTTCTCTTGGCTTTTACACCTTTCAGAGTGATTTCTAATAAGAGAACTACACCACACAAGATGTTTCACACTTAGGAACCAGCATACATCATAATAGGTTTTGCCTGTGTAAACTTGCATCTGATAAATGCAAATAACCCTCCCTTTCAAACACTAACATGAGCCAAAAGTCAACTTAGTGATCTGATGAGGTACTGACAAATTCACACCTTAACCTAACTGACATTTGTCACATTGAAGTAGAAACAATTATTAATAATTTTCCTTTCATTAGGAGCACTACAATGAAAGGTCAACGACTTTAAAAGTGTAGCAGAAGTGTACAAATTAATTTCGATTTTCTGAAGTGTAATTATTTTTGTAAGTACCACACTATGTAATCACTTTGGGTGCTATTACTTGTGCAATCAATAATACTTAAATGTACTGAGCTGTTTTCAAACATTGTTTCCTAAGGTCACCCCTTACTGGCATGGATATTTTAGTGGAAAAAATGTAAGGAATCATTTTCCAACTGGTCAGAGATGTCGGCAAATTTTAAAGATTCATTTATGTATATTTCTGTTTTTCATTTGTTCACCAAAATGGGGCATTTGACAGACATACAGTTCTGAGATGAAGAAAGGCTGTGATGATTTACGTGGCAAGTCCATTTTTGTGCACTGGATGGCAGCATGAGCTCTTTCTCATTCCCGTGCACCTCCTGGGGCTCATCCTACTTTGCAAGCAACCTGAGTACAAACTTCCTTATACTCCCCTGAGTCAGGCAGTCAGGTCAGATATGGCCTCACATTAGCCAGATGAATGTCTGATAATCATCTAGAGAAGTACATCGTTCCCACAAGCTTAGTCAGTCCTCAAGTGCCAGCATTTGTGATAATTCACAAGCTTGTAATGCTTGAATACAGAAAGACCACAAGAAGATATATCTTGATAGAAAGTTACTTTTCTATTTTGTGGCTTAAGACCTATGCAGTTTTAGCTGATGTTCTGATATGTACACATCCATGATTGCCAATTCAGAATGTTAGTAGCAGCTGCCCATACAGTCAACTATTCAGGTTGGTTTCTGGCCCTTAAAGGATCCATTTTATAATGTAGCTTGAATGGCTCCTGGAGTCTTTTGCTGTAACCCAGCTTTCAACTGTAATTTAACTTAATCTGAAGAAATCTTAATCAATCACCTATCTGTATTGGAAGATATCACTTAGAATCAGAGCTGGTGTAAACAGATGGAAGAATGTACTTAAACTATTTAAATTGCAGATCTCCCCATTAAAATTGAAAAAACAATCAAAATATGAATTTCCTCTCTTATTATGAAAATACCCATTAATATTAAGGAGCAAAAGGAGGAAAATCGACTTTATGGCATGAGGAAAACAAAGCCAAAAATGTACAAAGTCACAGTCAACAGTAATGTATCTTGACATCTGTTGCTTAATGTCATAAATAATAGTAGTTTAGCCATTTATAGTAACAATTTAAAAATGCAGAAGATAAAGCATTTTGGGGCTAACTTATTTAGAGACTGAATATGCTAAAATACAGAATAACATTAGCATAAAAGAAACAGTACACATTTTTACTTAGTGTTTCTAGTTTTCTAGAAGATATCTGCATTTGTAATCTATATGGAAGAAAAGCTTTCTCAGTACATTGTGGGTAAGCTTTTATGCTCTTTGGAAGTGTAGTTTTAACATACATTATAGGGGGAATGTAGTTAGAAATTGAGGAACTGCATATGAGTATATACCTGCTTAGTAACTGTGCCTGAAAATTCCTGTTTGAATAATTCACTTTGGCTAACTTTGTGTGCTACATATATATATATATATCTCCCTGTCCCAAATTTCAATATCCAGAAATTTTGCTTGATTCTTGAGAAAACTGAAACATTAAAATCTTTGCAAATACTCTACAGTCCACAATTTCTAGGCAATTACACTGTGTAACTGGACTAGCTGCCAGGAAGCCATATGAGTTTTGTTCTGCTTGAAACTGAGCTACTCTGCAAGAATGCCTGAATTTTGATGATACAGCAAATTATTTGTTATTTATGTTGTTGGAATTCTCAACTAAATGCAAACTACATACATCAGTCTGCTTGTACCTCTATTTGATGTCATTACCAAAGAAAGCTGCTGATGCTAATAGACAAGTATGTTTTAAGGCCTCAGTATCAGCATATTACTTTGTTGGTATTCAGGTTCTGTGTATTTTACTCTCATTCAAGTAATCAGCACTACATACCAGTGACTCGGATGTAAAAGAAATAGCAATATGAAAATCCTTACCAGACTTGACCAACTGCACTCCACAGTCTTTGTTCGTCAACAGTTCCATTGGACCCTCTGACATACACAGCGATGCTTTCCATGCCTGTTCTTGTTTCTCTGGAAGAAAACCTCCTGCAAGATACACAGGCACAGGCTCAGCTGTTGTGAAACATACATGTAGCCATAAGGTCTTTTGTTTCTTTTCCAGTACGGGGCAAACACAGAATTTGCTTTAAGTAAACAATTTTTATTAAATAAAAGCAAACCCCCCAGAACTAAACATCTTGCTGTTTTGAAATTGCTGGGTAATAATTGCATTCAGTTGTGTGCATCTTTAGTTGAGTTACTGTAAGTGTGTTGGAAATACTGAAGTAGATAAAAATCTTGTGTTACTTCCATCTTGCCAGAAATACTGTTCTTAATGAATTACAGCTTAATTTTCACAGCTCATCAGGTCTGGTTAGCTATAATGAATATACAGGATTGTGAATAATTATCTCAGTTTAACTAGGTGGCATCTGGAAGTTGCACTATAATTTCGATTGGATTTTTCATTTTCTTTGGATTTTGGTTTTTATTGCATGAGCCAAAGAACTCAAGATTAAAGAAAAAGGCTGATGTGCCCCTTCTTCTAGGAAGCAACAATATAATTGTCTCTTCTTACATGGATTGCATCTGTTTGTTTACTTGCCAACAAGTGACTGTGTGAACCAAAATGTTTCATGTACTGAAATGCGGTTTCAGGATAATAGCACTAATTAGTGAGTAAAACCAGGAATAGTTAACACTGTTCTGTCTACAGTCCACCAGACCACTCTGGAGAAGATGTCTGAACCACAATCTGTAAATTAACCATAAACATTTTGTGACCTGCTAGAATACATCCTAAATCCTGCAAAATAACTATGGGATTTTTTTTTTCTCAAAGAATATTGTATTTCAAAGGTAGGATCACCAAATCAAAATTGGAAAAGAAGAAAAAAGATAAGCAGACCTTGTCAGCTGCAATTGCATCTTCTAGTCACTGAAATATAATTCAATGTCTGTGTTAGCATTCAGCATAGTTAATTCATGGGCGACTAATTTAGTTGAATTCTCAATGAGAAATTGAATTTGATGTGACTCAGCAGGAAAATCAGTGTGTTCTATAACTGAATGGAAAATAGTTGAGTTATTATTTGCAGTGGGCTTGATGTAACAAGCCCTTATTACATGTGTCATGAAGACACTTAGATGTTTGACAAGTATTACATTTATTTCAGATAATGAAGTACAGTAAAATGTACTTCCTTGCTTTAGGAGCTGCATCACAGTACCTTGCTTGTCTTACTCTGGCCTAGCATGCATTTTGCTCACAGCAGAAAATGTCTTCTGCATGGTATGACTGCAACACTTTACAACAGGTACTTCATTTCTGTTGCAAGCATCCTTTCGAGAAAAAGGTGAGGTTCAGTTTTGTCTCATCCAAGTACAAGATGAAGAAACCAGCTTTCAAAGGGAACAGGCTTTTGGGGCATTTAATGAATAAATAAGGGTCTATAGTCAACATCAAAGCTTAAATATGAGGACTTTTGAAAAAGATTTCATTCTATCATTCTAGACCTTTTTACTTATTTATTTATTTTTATTTTGGGGGATTTTTTTTTTTTTTTTGGTCAAGGCAAGGTTAGCTCTTCTAAAATCAATGGTATCAGGTAATTCTTAAGTTCCTTGATATTAATTTATCTAGGATCTCTTTTAGAATAAGTCCACAGAAGGTCTCTGAGTCTCCGGTCGTTTGGAAGTGATGTGGCTGCAAGAGTGTTTTACATATGTATGTCTCTTCATGAGCAGGGTTTAAATCCCAACTTTAACCCAAAACAATTTCCTACTCAGGTCACCCTATCAGAAAATAGCTTGCTGGCTTTTGTAGAAGCAATTCTATGGTTGGAGCAACCACTGCTTTTGAATTACAATGCTTAGAAACGTGTGAGAACTTGAACAAACTTAGGAAGGCAATGGCTAAGAAAGCAATGGAAAGCCTTGTATGAGTTGGAAATCTGGATGCACATATGCTTTTAAGCTAATGTCTTTTTCCTCTTGAACTACATTTGTAGGATTGTGGACATATGTATTTTAAGGGAAGTCTTAACTGTTTATCTAAGTAGACTTCTCCGTTTAACCCTAACCACTCTATGATTTTATGGTTTGTCTTGTCAAAGGATTTTGTACTCCAAATGTAGCTTTTGTAGGCTGGCTAGTTAGGCAGTTCTCTAAACAAAACAAACTTGTAGTACGTTCCCATAAATTTAGTTTTTCCCTAGTATCCAAATGTGTGTTACTGCTTGGAATGCCAGTCTCTCCCCTGTGAAATGCATGATTGTAAACCCTAGTGAAAAATACACTTAACTCCAGGTCAAATATCATAGCAAACAGATAATGTGTGACAGCTCTGCAGCTTTTGCAAATGTGTGCAAGTAGCAGATGTTTATCAATAGCATTACAAGAATTCTTTTGAATGTACAGGTGTCTGCCTTTTAAATTTGTCAAATGCTTTGAAAAGGATGCTAAAACCCGATTCAGACATAAAAGCAGCTGCATTCTTTTGAACAGGGATTAGAAAGCAAATAATTAATCATACATACCTGGGGATTTATGTAAGCAGCTACTTAAATAAGAATCATAAACCTAAAAGTGTAATTTCTCCACCTATTTTGCATTCTCTTACATTTAAAAAAAAAAAAAAAAAAAAAANAAAGCAAATAATTAATCATACATACCTGGGGATTTATGTAAGCAGCTACTTAAATAAGAATCATAAACCTAAAAGTGTAATTTCTCCACCTATTTTGCATTCTCTTACATTTAAAAAAAAAAAAAAAAAGGCGTGGATTTCTTTCATCGATAATACTTGACATCAAAAGAAAAATGCTAAAACATTCTCCTGGTACCTCATAAAAATAAAAATATTCTTAACAAACATGCTACACTGTTTTTAACTAGGTGGTAAAAGCTTTACAAACGCTGGAGCTTGTAAAGCTGGAGAGCTGATTAGATAAATAAGACTGGGAGTAGCTGGAGGCTGTGTAGACCTTCTACAGCATTGAGGTTTACTTCCCATTCAGTAGCAAACTGGAAATTTGCATGAGTGTCACAAAGAAAATATTTGCCAGCTTGAACAGGGTGCTAGTGTATGGGGAGTGTAGGAAACGGACTGGATTTGACTTCAAGCCAGGTGAAACCAAGTTGATTTCACAGTTAGGTTTTGAAATCTGCACATCAAACCAAAATCAAAAGGTCTGGATCTGAGGGAAGTGAAAGAGAAAAACAATTTTTTGCATGAACAGCTACCGGATGAGATCACAAGGAGTCACATATCTTTAGTGTTTAGTGCCGGTTCCTACCACATACTGGAAGAATGGTTTATACTTTTTGTTCAGCTGAGTGAGTTTCTAGAAGTTCATGGCTTGAAGCAAATTCCGTGGGATAAGAGTGTTTTTCTGAATAAGGTTATGTCATTCTGCCCAGATTCCGAGGATTTGAGGGACCAGTGCTTTACATACCAGTTTATTGAACTCAGACTGAGGTCCCAGAGCTATAATAAATTTAAGCTTACAGCAATAAAGCATGAGCACCCAAACTCCTGAAAAGAAAACCTGACTCACTTCTGTTGAAAGTTTAGCTCACTGCATGCCTGTGTACTTCTCCTGTCACACACATGCTTCATCAAGCTTTTACTTTCTTTGCACTTCTCTGCCAGTTAAACACTGCAGACATAAGCAGGAGGAAGATGGGGTGCCTTGCCATCTACTCTGAGAGCTCCCAGCATATTCATGCTCTCCTGTGCTCTTTCTCTGTCTTCTGTCAGAGGCTTAAAACTACTATTTGCCTTTCCTGAGCAACATTTTAATCTTGTTGCTACCTTGTCACTTTTTCATGTATTGCAGCCTTGCTTTTTTTGTGCTGAGCTTGTTTTCATGGGTCCTTTTTCCAGCATCTCTGCTGATGTAATTGAACACATGGGTTTTTACATTCAACAGCTAGAAGAGGAGAGCTGATCGCAGCCTCCAGAGAATTCCCTAGTGTCCCCTATATTGAAGGGCTTTAAATGTTTCTCTCCTTTGAATGTCTCATGCTGCTGACAGTAATGCTTTTGTAGAGTCTATAGCTGACTTTATCTTGTTCTAAGAACTGACAGTGCCCCTAGAATACTTGAATACCTTTAAAAGGAGAACTCCTTGGATAAATTTTTCCCCTGCTGTTTTGTTGTTTTTTTTTCTCCAAATTGCAACTTCTAAATATTTTTCTTGAATAGCTGATTGCAGTGGATGTTGCTTTATAAACTTTTAATCCTGTATCTTGATAAAATAGCCTTTTTCAGGTAAACAGGCCTGTATAGGGTAGACATTTTGCAATGACTGCTTTAGTAAGTAGACATTAAAGTAGTGCTTTAACTGAAGATTAAAAATGGACTATGACAGGTCTGGTTTTTAAAGGTATGGCTGTGAACTCAGCTTATGAAATCAATGGGGTTAAAGTGCCACAGGACTCTGTCCTGTGGATCCACACAAATTTTAAGGTGACTTGTAATCTTCTGTTTCTCCTCCAAAGTTGTGAATTTTCATGTCATCCCATCAGATGCTAAGCAAGTCAAGGGTTCATCCTATCCTCAGAGATGAAAGATTCAGTGGAAAGATTTGCATTGAAACCTTTATAGTGATTGCTTGTGACTCACTGCAGTTCATTGAGCCACTTCTTAAACTTCCCAATTGTAAAACTGTTTTTAAGCTTGTCACTTGGAAACAAGTCTACATGAGAAGGAAAAGGGAGCATTTTCTACAGCAGCCTGGTATATAATAGCTATTGAGAGGAGCAGAATGCTGCAACTGCTGTGAAAGACTCCAGTAAGTAACTGTTTTCCAGCAGTTATTAAGTCTTGCATCTCAAGAGCTGCCATATAAAGTAGTAACTACCACTATTGCTCTGAACTTCCTTGATGAGCAGCAGTTTGCCTTGCAGCCATTTAAGCTTTTACACACACTGGTACATGTACCTGAGCTGCTCTGATCTATATTGTTTTCCCAACCTGGAAAACCCATTTGGAATTGTAGTACTTCACGATCAAGCATGTGAAGAGCAAATAAATGGGGCATATGTTGATTCTGTCAGTACTAGAGGGTATTCATAAACTAAAAATTTCATAAACTGAAAGGATGAAAATGAATATTTGAGAATTGAATATTGCACTGAACCATAAATTCTGGTATGTTTTAGAGGAACTAACAGGTGGTGCTTTTAATCCAACTCAAATTAACCCATGTTCAATAACTTATGTACTCAAATTGATTCTAACAAATGCTGCTTAATTATGCATTCTTGGAAAGATGTTTTATGTTGGGCCTCAAATTGGAATTTGGCTTCAACTATAGTTATCTTTCTACAGCAGTGTTAGTACATAATGAAGTAAGGAATTCAGGATATAAAGAATATTTAAAGGAACTTTGTGTCCAGCTGTAGTTGTCTACGTAGTGACAACAGTGTAATTGTCACATTTCCCAACAATGAAAATTAAACCCGCTATCTTTATAAAAAAGCTGTTCATGCCAAAGAATGTTCTCACAAAAAGGAAATAAAAATAGAGGCATTCATTAAATCTGTAGCTTGTCTCAGGAAAACATGAATATAGGAGTCAGTCTGTCTTTGAAGTAGAAAAAAGGAGGGCAAATACACAGGTCATCAGTAATCTTTAATACCTTTCGTCTGTCTCATTCTGAAGTGAAAACAACCAAAACAGTTGAAAGAAAGGTTCACCCAATTCATGCTAATGACTATCTCTTTCCTTCCCCTGATTAGTACTCGGAATGCTTTTTCCTATTGATGTTCTATACACTTTTGTTTGTGCATATCTTGTTATTCCATTCTGAAGCTAAAGTGTTCCTGCAGGATGATCAAATATAACTTTGCTGTGCAGTTTGAAGGAACTTTGAAACTGATTTTCTGCTCAGACTATTGTTATAAAGAACTATTTCTGTACTTCACAATTAGAAAAATGCTAGATGGTGTGTTTTTCTTACACCAGGAACTGGAATAATACTGCAGGAGTGACTTAGCGTTAGTTATAATCTTGCTTGGAAAAAAAAATAATCAGTCACTGATGTGAGACATCAGTGAGGTTGTTTACATGAATAATGAAAACTTAAGGGGTTTAACACCTGTAAGGCTGATCAGTAAGTAGCGCAGTTAGGGCCCCAGTCCCTGCAGCCTGTACTGAAAATCCTAGTCTCTACTCAGGAGTTTTGGAGCAGTTTAGATGCCACTCTTGTGAATGTTCTATCTATCACGTTGCAGTGGGCTTCTGGTAAAAGCAGAAATCTGGGCTTGAGGAGCAAGCAAGGTTTCCTCTGAGAGAATTTCAGCGGAGTCATCCTTGGAACCAGCTGAATGCTCTTATCACTGCCACTGCAGCTCTGGGACTCAGGAAAAGGCATTGCTTTCTCTTGAACAGCCACTGTTGCCTCCTGAAGTATGTAACTTCTGGTGCTCAAGTATACAGAATTTTTGGATTTCAGTTCTTAAAATGGGAAAGCTGTCTGCCATTTGATACAGCTTGTTAGACACATCTTGCTTTACAAGAAAATTCTTTAGTGCGGGAACCTGAAGGACATTTGGGAAGCTGAAGACAAGAATAAACTGAAACCTTAGAGTTCCAGCTTCCTTCTGATACTTAGCATATGTGAGATTTGTATTCTGATTCAAACATTGAAATGCAGTGAAACATTACTGTTTTAAAGAAGCACTCACTGAAGACCTCTCCTGAAAGGTCATGAATTGCTAGCTTGAAGAACAGCATCAAAAGAGAAGCCTGGATTTGCTTGTCATATCTTATATTTTCTTAGCATATTTCTATACAGAAAGATAGGCAAAACCTTCCTTCTGTTAAGGCATGTTGGTAGGCAATGAAAATTAAGTTCCTGGGTATATTTAGGGGATGTGGTAGGTAAATAACTAGATTATGAAAAAGTAGGGAATTTGGGTCAGAAATCTGTAGGAACCCATACTTCCTTATATTTGCAGCTCTTGCATTTGTATATTCTTATTTATGAATATAAATTATGTACATGAAGAATATATGCATGAAGAAAACTGAAGTGACAATTTAGTTTATTGCTATAGGAAAGCTGAAGTAGAAGGGAGTATAGAAAGCAGTCACATAGTGTGTGTGCATCAGTCTGCAGCCTTCCAGTACCTAAACGGGCTGACAGGAAAGCTGGAGAAGAACTTTTTACAGGGATATGTTGGCATAGGAAAAAGGAGCATGGCTTTAAACTGACAGAGGAGACATTGAGATTAGATACTAAGAAAAAATCCTTCTCTGTGAAGGTGGTGGAACACTAGCATGGGTTGCCCACAGAAGCTATGGCTGCTCCATATCTGGCAGTGTTCAAGGCCAGGTTGGGTGTGACTTGAAGCAACCTGAACTAGTGGAAAGTGTACCTACCTGTGGTAGGGGATTGAAACTGGATAAGCTTTAAGGTGCCTTCCAACACAAAAGCATTCTGTGATTTTTCTAGTAACTGTGTAAAGAAGAGTTCTTAAGGAAAACAAACCTTTCTGGGAAATGAGACTGACCACAGCTTTCTCCTGTTGTTCCTGTGAACAGCTAATAGTAAATACTACCCAAACCACCTTGGCTCTTGCTATAGTTTAGAATGCAGAAGTTTCATTTTTAGAGCTCATAAATTGTTCAGTACATGCTGTTAATTACCAGCCAGTATGAGTCACTGAAGTCATAACGTGACTCCTAAATGAGTTTTCCAAAAATCTGTTCTGTTCATTGGAGGTCAAATTGATAGCCGCTGAGCAGGAATATCAATTCTGCATATCATCCTATAAGGGTGTAATTATAACTAAGGAAAAAAAAAACCCGACCATACTCTCTCCCTCTGCTCTAGATATTTTAAATGTGGAATTGAAAACTCTCAAGTAACTGCTGTCTCTTAACAAGATGTCATAACAGCAGGAGAAGAAATGAAAAAACCCTGCAAAATCAGGATGTTTCTCAGTATCTTGTGCATCTATGAATAGAGATATAATGGTCTAAGCATATGCTTTGAAAAGCTTAAAAATTTATGACCAAATTTTTTTCTAAGTACATTATCTACTATAGCGGATAGTTATGGACAAACTTCATCCTTGGAAGGGAACAATAGAAGGAATTGGTATCCACATTTAGATGCTCTATGAAGATGTATTCTTGCATCTTCATAATTCAAAGAAACCCAACTTTTCTTCTAATTTGTAATGCTTGAATGCTTAGGAAAAAACAGCAGTAATTCCCAAGTACTTTTTGTGGCTGGATAGCTGGAAAAATCACACATTCTTTGAAATTAATAGTCTAGAAAAAATGATACTGAAATGGTCTCATCTTTTTTACAAATAACAGATGCTATCAGGAGTTAAGGTATGCTCATATCCAATTTGGCCATGAGTATAAAGTTGAAACCTATTTAAAGTGTTTAAAATTAGAACATTTTTCTGTGTATGCCATAAGGTCACATAAATTTGAGTAAAGCTGCTGATAAAATCAAATTATGAGCTAGAAATGTAATATAAATGTAGTCTGATACTAAATCATATACCTCATATATACCATAATTTTTTGAAATTTCTATTTGTGAGCTTTCAATAAGAAATAGAATATAGTGGAACTTTTAGGAGCAGTTTTATTTTATCACTTGCAATATATATTTAACATAAATGTGTGAGTTGTCTTTGGAAAAGGTATTGATTTAGACAGATTTAAACTTTTCTTTCTGAGCCTTTCTTCCAAGGTTGTTCTCTTTAATATGTATATATACTTATTGCTTCTCAGATACAATATCCACGTTGCATCCATTTCTCAAGCTCTGAAATAACATGGTCCTTAGTAAAAGAATGGAAGTATATCATAACACATCAAGCAGAAAAAAATACATGCAGAAATAGTACTTCTGTCATTTAGACCTCCACTGAACAGTTTCATTGAGAACAGATTTAAAGCAATTCTTTGAATTGGGGTGCAGGAAGGAAGCATCAAAACCAACATGCAAGTAGCCAAAACTGACTCTTGAGGTAAAAGGCATGTCATTTTCAGGTACTTAATTCTCATGTGATATGAAGTGCCACACTTCTGAAGTTAAATAATAAAGGCAAAAATTAACCCAGAAATTTTTCCTTTGGATCACAATTCTTTAATTTTTAATTGACTTGGGGACAATTTTGTACCAAAGGGAGGTTTTTGAAACATTTATGGGCAACTAATGACTTGATTTTATATACCTAGTGTTTTTGCTGCTGCTATGAGATGAAAGCCAAAACAAACCTATGTAGACATTTCATAACATCTGAAAGTTAGAAGACATTGCTACTACGTAACAAGATGTCTAGAAAATCACTGCTCATAACTAATGTTAGACTTTCATACATCTTGAGTCCCAATAGAATCATCAAATCCCAGTTTGGAAGGGATCTAGTACAACCTTTCTAGGCAAAGCATGACCTAGACTAGATGTCCCAGCACCCTGTTTAGCTGAATCCTAATGTCCAAAGTTGGGGAGTCCACAACTTCCCTGGGAAGATTATTCGAATGGCTGATGATTCTCATTGTGAATAACCAACAGTTCGGTTACTTTTTTTTAGACTTGTAATTTGATCTGAGACTAAAAGATATGAGACTCTTGCTCTAGCTGTCTTTCACTTTCAAATGTTTACATATCAGGAGTTCAGGACTGCAAGCTTTCTCCTTTAAAACATAGAGCAAATATTGGCCAAAAAAACCCCTGTACTTAATTTTACAGTAATTGATGATGTACTTTATTTTGATGTTTTTAATCTTAATTTCTGAACACATTTACAGTAACTGTAAAATGTTTCTTGTATTATATGTTCATGTGTCCTACTCTGAAATTCATCAGAATAACTTGAAAGTCATTGGTTGACGTCAAGCAGACTTTTAAATAATGCCCACAGTTTGTATCCTAGCTCTTCTCAATTTTGAATTTTAATCTTTAAGTGCTGTGATGGATTGAATCTGCTGTTCTGAGATTTCAGAGCTTCTTCACCAGGCACTTCTTTTGGATATTTTAAATGAGTTTGATCCTCCAGCATCAAGGGATCAGAATCTTTCAAATCTGAGCTGTGCTCTTTGGGAGAAGAAAAACACTTTTTTTTTTTTTTTTTTTTTTTTTTTT
>NDXB01014749.1:204680-225451 GCA_002631895.1 Agapornis roseicollis
TTTTTTCACTTTTAGAATACAGTGGGAGAAGAACGAGGTGTTTTGAAACACTTCACAGACACAGTCTCAAACTGCACCAAGGAAGGTCCAGGTTGGATGTTTAGGAAGAAGTTTTTCACAGAACGAATAATAAAATATTGGAACAGTCTGCCCAGAGAGGTGGTGGAGTCACCATCCCTGGATGTGTTTAAAAAGAGACTGAATATAGAACTTGATGACATGGTTTAGTGGAGGTGTAGGGCATGGGTTGGACTTGATGATCTTAGAGGTCCCTTCCAACCTCTGTGTGATTCTGTGTGTGTGTGAAATCCTAGCTCTATCTTTAAAGAAGNGGTTTAGTGGAGGTGTAGTGCATGGGTTGGACTTGATGATCTTAGAGGTCCCTTCCAACCTCTGTGTGATTCTGTGTGTGTGTGAAATCCTAGCTCTATCTTTAAAGAAGAAAGAGTTGAGAGGGCTATGGAACTTGATTGTTAATCTTAATAAGGTAATTGAGTACTGTTAAGGAGACAATAAAATTCTGTATTTTCTTAACCAGGTACAATCCATTATTTCAAGTCAATTGCTCCTGACCTATACCTGATTTATTTTTTTTTCTCAGTGTTATTTATGAGTTCTTATTCTTGCTGTTGTCTTTAGTAATTGACCATATAGAAAGTAATGGTAGGTTTAGCAAAATACAAGTTTCAGGAAACTTATTTACATAACTAGATCTTGCTCACTTAAATTTTATGGTCCTTTGTACTTAGGTTAAGTGGCTTAGTCAAATCTATTTCCTACCTTCAGAAGGTTAAAATACATGTTTAATAACTATTTATGTTTCTCTTTCCAAAGATGAGTTCCTTAAAAAAATGTGTGTTGCATTTTACATGGTCATCCGATAGTCATGATGCTGCTGATCATCCAAACTTTATTTGTTAAGAATAAGCTGAGTGTTTCTTGGGAAGTACGGTGAGTGGCACTGATTCTGCACTGCTGCAATAGATTTGCCGGAACTGTAGAGAACCCTGCAAACACATGGAGTGCTCAGCTCAACAAACTTGTGCAGTTGGTAACAGCAGCCTTGAACTGACACAAATGTTTCAAAAGTCCAGAATTCCCTGTGAAACTGCCATATGGTAACAACAAGGTCTTAGAAATGTATGGTTTCTCCAATTTGTTTTTAAGCATTTTATTGCTTTCAGAGGGCTGCAGGAAAATAGTAAGAGAGAGTGCTAATTTCCTCCTAAGTTAATTTGCTGTTAATTTCCTTCTAAGCTGGCAAACAAAAACCACAGACTTATGCAATACACCAACATACACAAGGTGACAAGTATTTGTATGCTTTATAATTTTTTGTATGTGTGTTTTAACACTGATGAGGTTTGCCTGTATCTGAAACTTCTTTTCCTATGGTGAGTTGTAGGACAATATTTTACTCTTCTACCACAATTCACTTCAAATTTATCCTGAGTTTCTGTTGAAGATTATAAATGTCCAGCTCAAATCTCACAAAACCCTTTGCAGCTGAGTTCTGTATTTTGCTTCAGGTTTTTTTAGCCATCTATTATAGATCTTTTACAAAAGAGGCTCGAAGGCCATCTTTAACCTCTTTCTCCTTTCACACTCTAGCTCCTGCACAGCAGGTAAGGGCTTTTTAAATGCATTCTAGTATCTGTGGAAAAGTAATTCCTGACAAGGCTTTATGCATTCCATTTCTGTTCACATAAATGGCTTGCAGTATTTTCATACATTTCAGTGTATGGTTTATGATGCATTTTTGAAAGTGAGCTGGGAATATTTGACTGGATTTGTCACTTATGTTGCATGTCGTGGTTTTATTCCAACTAGAAATAGGATAACGATGTGAAATTTCCACAGAAAAGCAGCTCCATGTTTACAGTTTGAATGCATTGTAGCCCATCCAAAACTATTCCTCCTATATCTGTTCACTGGAGTTGTTCTGACAATTGAACGCTGGAGGTGGGAGCAAAAATGAAACGAATGTTTGAAGTTCTACAAGTATTTTGTTATCCATTCCAGTCTAGCTGTGTAGCAACTTCTGTACAAAAAAACCAAACAGCATTTCTCAGAGGAAAATGAAACTAAGGAATTTGGTATAAGTGATCTGTTTAATGAGTTACTAAGCATAGACAATACATGCTTACTACTATAGGCTCCTAGCTCTTATCTTGCTGTAACTGGTGGTGGTGTTCCTAAAGGTTTATGTTCAGGAGTCATTAAATGACTATGAAACATACCTCTGTTTCCAAGACAATATCTGGCTGTGATGGCTGCAGAGGAAAATATGAATCTACGCATACCCTGAAGTTAAAATAGCAACCAAACAGACCCTTACAAAGCAGGTGAAGAAAGATTAAAAGCACAAACTTTGAATTTTGATAGTTTTAAAAATATAAAATGGCTTTTCGGTGCTAATTGTTTTCTGAGCATGGGGTTCTTAATGCTGCTTGTATTTGTCTGCTGACAACCATAATGGTTTTGAATTCTTTCAAAATGAATCATCTGAATTCCTATGGGATGCTGCGGTATTCCCACTACTAGCATGGGATTTTGTGTTAGGAGGTATTATAAATTGGGCATTGAAATTGATTAAAGGGCTTAGAATTCTTGGTGTTCGTATACTCTAACTTGAGTGAATGCAGTTGCTCTGTATCTGTTGCACATCTTCCTTTCTTTAATTTTAAGACATATTTTCCAATAGTAAATATGTTGTCCTTCAGAGGCATTATTCTATCTTTTGTCAGCATCTTGTTTGTTGTATACTTGAAAAATTTCTTTAAAACTCAATCCTTTTAATTCTTTTTGCCTCATTGTGTTTAAAATTCCCGTGAACCTCAGCCTGTCACTTGTCTGTTCCTCAAGGACTGTTATTTTCATACCTTCAGCTTTTCCTGTTTTTCCTTCACCTTTGCATCATCACTTTCCTAAAGTGCTTGCTCTGGGCAAGCATATAGTCTGGGAACACACGTAACTCCTGAGAGTATGTTGTGTAGAAATACTTTCCTGGGACTAACACAATTCAAACCGGCATGATAAACATTGAAAGAGCACTGTTTTCACATAACAACTAACAAAAAAAGGTTAAAGTGAAGGCTAAAATGAACAATATCCCACAAACCTCCTCCTGTAACCTACATGAAGAGATTGGAGATTGAGTACAGGTGCACTGTGATGAACTGAGTCATTCCAGTAGTATTTAGCTTTAGAGGTTGTGATGTAAAGGTCATTGACTGGACAAGAGGAAATAGCTTTCCTAGGAACATAAGAAATAGTCTGAAAAATCAGATGTACTTTTGGGAGCAGAGACCCTTGTTCAGGTCATCTTAGGGGATTTTTATATTTTTAAAGGCATCCTTTGTCTGTTTTGTAAATTATCAGTGTCTAATTTGGGAGATACAGGAAAGATGCGGAGTGTGACATTGCTCTTTGAAGACTTTCCTTCAGTATCAGAATCCCAAACTGCTAGTGTTCACTTTAACTGCTCCCTGGGTTTTTCAAAACCATACTATGTGAATGTACCTAGGCTGTAAATTTGACTCTTACTTTGCTCCCAGGCCCTAGTCTAGTGCTAACTTACTTCTAGGCTTTCCAATCAATTAATTCTTTCGCAGTTGAACTTAGGCATGGCACAGTGGACAAGAAGCCTCTCAAACTGGTTATAGGCAAGTGGTCTGAACTGAAACCCATGCAAAAAATAGCATGTCTCGAGGCCTCAGGAGCAGCATCTGGGTTTGAGAGAGCACCTAGCCAAATCCCATGTGATATGAATGTGGCCAGGGTATCCAGAATGTGCTAGCCCTGACCTAGACAATTGCCAGATTACATATGCAGATTCAGAGGTCAACTTGTCCCCATGGAAAAACCAAAGGACTGAATTTATTGCTGAGAATATAAAAGATGCTGCTTTGCTGCACTCTAACAAAATAATACAAATTGGACACAAAGAAGTCTATGAAATGCTGCATACTGAACAAATAGCCACAATCCATATTTTATGATGTGTTTAAATTGAAAGATTAATTTAGATTTACATTAAATTGCTTTAATGTGAAAATAAAAGAAGCCTTTATCGCTGTTTTACAGGCTACAATGCTATTTTGGGTTCTGTATAGTTAGATCAGTACAGTATGTATAGAGAAAAATAAAATACATGGTCTTTAGATCTGTACATACAGAAATGAGGGCTGGACACCCCATGATTTGCTTCATGAAAGACAGCTATTTTCAGACCTCAGCTCAGAGCACTGGTATGTGGGGAAACCTTAAAGGAGAAGGAAGCCGATTAATGGCAGAACAGTTGTGAAGCCTGTGGCCTTAAATAGCAATTTGAGTAGTACTGTTCATATAGTAATGACCAATGCATTGCAAAGAGCTGAATTTGAACTGCATATTATCTTATGAAGAGGATAAGATGTAAGTAATGTACATAAATCCAGGTGATGTTACAGTTCCTTTTTTTTCCCTGAAGTAAATAAAAGCAGAAACCCAAATGAAACAAAATGAATTTCCCAGTGGATGACAAATAAATTGGAGGCTGGAATTAATATTGTAGATAGTTTAGGATTTCTTGGTAGAATAATTTCAGTTTGTGGAGGGATGTGTGTATATGTAAGACACATACCTGTTTATTTTCTAGAAACCCAAAATCACCTCAGTTTAGTAACATTGACAGCATCTTAAAATGTGGAAGTAATTGCTTAACAATTCAGAAAATCCCCAACTGTACATAACAGAGGTGATTTTAGTAATATGTAAATTGAGTTGCATGTTTGTGTGTTGTTTACATTTTTTGAAGCCAGCACTTCAAGTAAATAAATTTGGTAGTCAAAATAAACTTTGAAATGAATGTTTGTTAATTATACAATTAAACAGTACTAACACTGTGTAACTAAAGGTAAATGAAATACTGCTCTAGGTTATAAATTTTCTAGATTTTTTTTCCCTATAGACATAATTTTGGGGAGTATTGCCCCCTAAAATTAGTTTTTGCTAGGTTTTATTAACTCATCAGTCACTCCAGAGTGGAGATTTAATCCTGCAAAATATGGCTCTATAGTATTGCTGTTGCTTTAAATTAATATATATTAAAAGAGGGCTTCTGTTTGCTGTAATTGAAGATTTCTGATGCTTTGTGGTTATGCATATTTTAATAATCAGGCTGGACTGGTGGCCACCTTTGAGTGAAGCTTAAGTGTCAGGAGTCATTCAAGTGTCAGCATAAGTCTTTATCTTGGCTGCTCATGTTAGTTCTGCTATATTGACAGAAAAGGTGATGGCCTGGGATAGAGGAACATGTGATATTTGTCTCCTTGTCTAAGAGTGCTTCATGAAGAGGATATTCCTTGCTTACTCTAGCTCTGTCTTATGGAAATCTAGCCAACCGTTACTGATATTCCTGTCACTTAAAGTTTCAAAAGTCCAAAAATACAGGTTACATTATCTTATTCTGAAAACACATTGCATTCACATGAATGAATTTGATTAATTCAGTGTAAATGTTAACAATGTCCAAACCCAAACTCTGCTATTTAAAGATTTGTCAGAGAAATCCACTAGCAGATTTAGAAAGAAGAGCCTGAACAAACAGTGTCTGTGGTGTATTTTAATGCAACTGAAAACTGCTGATGATTTATGTTATGGTTTTCTAAAATAATTTTAACAAACTTCTGAATACGTCAGGTTGTTCTAATGATCAAAATTGCAAATGTGTGTGAAATCTTTTGAAATCTAATAATGTTAAAATATGCTAAGAATGTAGTGTACGGTAGAAAACTATTTCTGAAGATCTGTTTTATCATGATACAGCAGACCACAAGTCGATCAGAGCTTTTAGAACCTTCCAACAACCAAATATTTTGTGATGGGCACCTTTTAATGCAGTGATGCAACAAGGAAGTGCATGTGGTAGTAAGTCAAAGTGTATAGAAAATACTGGACTTCATTCTTCTTGTGTGAGCATTCAGTCATAAAGCCAAATGTTACTTGCAATACTCAGGTTAGCCAGACTTTTAGCAATATGTTCAGGTTTTGAGTCATCTGGAAGGTAGATTTGGGAAAAGCTGGTTTTTACACTATGAACATCTGAAGTGCCTAAAGAACAGCTCTCAAGCTGATGAGATTGTAGCTAGCCCACATATACAGAGGGCTCCTTAAAAAAAGATAATAAAATAGCTCCTTTCTGTAACTTAAAGGAAAATGAAAAGATGAGCGTGATTCTGTGATGCTTGTTTAAAGAATGTCACCCTCCAGTGCTTACTGCCTTTTTGTAGGTCTGATGAAGTGGTCAGAATTGAAAGAACATGAATAGTTTTTATTCTAAGGTTTACATACATAATTTTGAATTAATGTGATACTGAGGTTTGAACAATTTTAGATTAGAAAAGTTACTATACGGCCTCATGGGATTTGAAAATTATGTTAAAAAGAAATCCCACTGAATTCTGTGAAAGGGCAGTAAAGCTGATAAAACCATAATAAACCCCAGCCCTCTTCAGTGTTTTGTCTGTCACACTTAAGAAAACTGTAGATTCAAGATCTAAATTCAGTAGCAGGTTTGAAAAGAAGAAGCTTTGCATCTCCACTCCCTAACCATTTGGAAAGATGCCCAAGTTTGTCTTGTTACTTGGGGGCCAGAAGTTATAATTTAGCCTGCCTTATACACTTACGTCTGTAGTTTCATTAGATGTATCTGTAAGTAGCCTTTTCCTGTTATTAGCTTCCCAATAGCTACTTGTTCCTGTTTTGTTTTGTGTTATTAAAAAAGTACATACATTCAAGATGCTGTTTTCAAATGTGACCTGTAAAAAACATAGGAATGCCTTCAGATCCTAGAATCTGAATATTTTATATGAAAACTGTCTCTGGACATCTGTTTAATAAGATGGCACAGTGCTAGCAAAAAGATGCTAGTCTCTCATGCATTGCAGTCTTTGAGGATGACAAGTACATAGTGGCTTTTAGTACATCTTCACTGTATTCCCAGCTCTCTTAAAGGATTGTTGCATCATGGATGACATTTTTTCACTGAAACAATAGTGAATGACTTTCAGCACTGAAATGAAGAGAGACGCTTCTAAGGTAGATCTGCTCAAAGGCAAAAAAAGCCCAAAGCAATTTCCCTGCTCATAGAGTTCTGTTAGCATTTTGCATTCTTTAGAACATACAAAAGCTAAATTGCCATCAAAGATAATTGATGTCATCACAGGAGTGTTGAAGGCCAAAAGATGGTTGAAAAATTTGTCAGGCTTTTTGTTAGTACCTTTAAGGTTACAGTGTTTGAAAGGAAAGCAGACATAGTCATCCTGCACAACGACCATGTTCTTCATTGGAGTATGGTAGCAGTGAAATCAGGTTTATATTCACCAGGAGATATATATGTATGTGTGTATATATACATATACATATACATATACTTATAATGTAGTTACAGCCCTACATAATTAGGGCTGTAGCTACAAAGTTGTCAATGAGCTTTACCTTTCTGGCAAATTTGAGACTGGAAAAAAAAACTAAGTGTAAAAAAAAAAAAAAAAAAAAAAAAAAAAAAGAAAAAAATCATAACATAAAACCAGGCTGTTCTTACAGCTGTCCAACAAACTACATTACTGAAATCAGACCCTCACTACTGCAGTTCAAAAAAGCAGCTCTGAGACTATTAGACTGTAGGAGTACCTTTGAGTGNAAAAATATAAAATGGCATAAAGTCTTAGCCTAACAACTAAAACCAAACCTAAAACTCTACCTTGTTGTGTGTTCGTAGCAATGCTGCATGCACAAGCCATACAGCCTGAGAATCATCAGTTTACTGCCCTCACATATGAAGAGATTTTTGTGATCATTATCATCCAAACTTATAGGATGCAGTCAGCTGTCCAATAAAAACAGTATAAGAAAACCCACATCTTTCACTAGATAATTTCATTGTATGCTTTAAATACTCTGTAGGAGAAAGGTTCAATGTACAGAAGCTTTGGAGAGCTGGTGGCTTATCTGAAACTTTTCTAAAGAGTTCGTAAGAGCACAGAATGGGAGTATAAAAATCTGTGAATATGCCAAGGAGTGTACTTTGCAATGGAATTCAACAGAAAACTGGTCAATTATGGACCTATATTTGTATGGCAGGAGTTTTCTATGTATCAGTTTTCCTCTATTCAGAAATAGTGGAATAGCAAAACCAGCCAAATCCTCAGCTTACAAAAATGAGTGTTCCTTCTTAAATTCTACAGTGAATAAAGTGAATTCCAAATTTCATGTGAAGTTGTTACTTATTCATTTTGATTTTTTTATTATTGAATATTATACTCTCATTCAGCAAACATTTTTGTTCCTAAGCTATTCTGTTGTGCATAACATCTGAAGTATTTCTGTATAGCATATGAAAGTTTTCTGAATAGTGGTATTCTAAATGTTCTCATGCTACAGTGCATCATGCTGAGTGCTCTCTTCAGATAAAGGTTAGAGACCTAAGATTTCTATACACTGCTATTCAGCAGAAACTTTTCAGGGCATGAAAAAGTTTTTGCTAACTTTTCTTTACTCCTGTGGAGATGCAGAGAGCTGAAACAGCCTTGAAATACAGAATTTTCCTTTCTCTTTCTTGAATGGCAGCTCAGTTTGCATGCATTGGAACACCTTGAACTGTTTTCAGTTTGTTGAAATGGACATACCTTTATTCTAAAACCCCAGTTTTAAAAAGTGTGATTCAATAAGCTTCCTTAACAGAAAACTTGTTTGCTCTTCTCCTGATGTTTAGGCTATGTAGTAAATTTGTCTGGAGAGAAGAACTGATGCCAAGCTAATCACAAGGGTATGAAAACTGGGGGCTCAATGTGAACATTCAGGACAGTTTGAAAACTATTTACTATTAAAATGCCTTTTTCAGAAGGGCATAATTCCAAAGTTTAAGATTGAGATACAAAGTGATGTTTACATCATTTATGACAGGCTATAACAGGAACCCCTACAACTTCTTCACTAGACCACTGAGTTCTGTTTGGCAATACAATCTTGACTTAAATACTGGTCAAAGTACTGAAACCAGCGGGTTGAACACTAACAGATATTTAAGCCCAGTCAAGCATGGTTTTTGCCAGTTCTAGAAGTCTGCTTATTGCGTTAATTTCCACTTCTAAATACAGGGAGGTGCCCTACAGTTAAGTATGTTTTATCTGCATTATGTACCACAGTGACCTGGGTGGTTCTCTGTTAGAAAACAAAAGAAGTGAAGATGGTGGGTGTGAACTTTACTTCAGATGACTCCCTGTAAACACTTGCATCTGTCTGTTAGAGCTGTCAGCCTGGTTCTTTTTCTGACAGTTGACTACCTGAGTTTCCTTTGTTTCAGGCAGATCTGGAATCTCTTCCCAACTCTCAAAGAACCAACAAATTATAAAAATAGATAGATTTGCATGGTTTTGTTGTGCTAGAACAGTGTCCAGAGCTGAGCAGAGAAGGTTCCTCCTGCAGGAGAAGTGATAGTCTCCTAATATCAAGAATGAACAAGTAGCATTGCAGGCTGTTCTGCAAATGAACATATGATGTCAAAGATGAAATATAACCTTAGATACTTCCTTTTTTAATCCCTCCATATTCTGAGGTAGGATTTTCTTTGGAAACATCTTTGTTTTCAATCTTTGCAGAGCTCTGCCTTCATTGGCTTGGTCTGACTGTTGTCTGAAATCAGATGGGAACTAACTACATAGCAGTTGGGCACATGAAGTATCTGGGCGCTGAACCTAATAGATGCTGAGATGCAAACACAGATTGAACTGAGTACTGTGCTAATGTGACTTTCATAGCTTCTGGGTCAGAGCTGACTCTTATCCAGAGAGTTCTAGTCATGTCCAAAGGCATGTATGCAGAATACACCTTGAAGTCATCCTAAAAGACATTAGGGCAAGCAAAGTACTTATTTTCCTTTATTTGTTTTCTGGACCAAATAAATCATTTGCATGAATTTGCCTGTAAATACTGATTGATAAAAATTGACTTGACCAACCAAGATCATATTGATTGGGGTACCAAAAATTAAAGAGCTTGTGCCTTTCCTCACATGGTAGAGATGTAGTTTTGCCCTACCCTGCGCAGATAAATGAACGTGAATGAACATTTGCTTTATATTCAAAGATAAAGCTTCTTGGTTTATTTACAAAATAGTATATCTGCAAAAAAAAAACAAAAAAAATAAGAGCTGCAAGGATCCCATTAGCTCGATGAAACATCAATTTGTGTGTCATGAAGTAGTCACAGAAAAGAAGGTAAAAGTTATGTCTAGAAAGGCTGAATTGGTAAAGTCTTGCCAAGTCACAGCTTGAAAACTGGGCAATGTAGATCTCATTAACATCATCAACTTAAAACCATTTGTGATGATGAATAAAACTGATGTGAACTTCAGACCAACAGGAGACCCTAGACTTTCTCCTAAATGAAGCTATGAAGAGATGTTATACCATGTAAGGTGAATTTCCCATGTATGGAACACTGTCTTAAATGAGTACTTTACAGCAGGGAGCTCTTATCCAACACCAGTGAAGATTTCCCTGGTGAAATGGCTGATAAAGTGAAAGCCATTGCACTTGCTCACTATTTCCAGTGTTCTGAAAGTCTTCACTGCACATATGCATTGATTTTTTTTCTATTTTTTTTTAATTTTTTAAAGAAAGAAATCAATAACTTCAGCTGCTAAAAACTTCAGATAGTTGCTGAAGAACTGTATAGTTTGTGTTGGTGGAGATACTGTTCAGAGCTCAAAATTACCTGGCTAAATAACATCTAGTAAAGTATTTATTGATAGCTGACAGGTCAGTGTGAAAAGTTGTTTTGTCTGATTAATATAAACAAGACTAATCCATAATGACTTTTAATTTTGTCACTCCCCTGAATGACAAATTATTTTCACTTACAATTTGAGGAATAATTCCTTAACCCTGCTGACTTCTACAGATACTCTCCTACATAAAGAATGTTCTGCGGTGCTCCCCATTCTCTTCCATTCCCCACACCCAAATATTGTCTGCCATGTTATCAGTATTGCTGAGAAAATACAGCAGTTCTCAGCTATGCTCTACATATTTCTGAATGGAAAAGCAACTAATACAGTGAAGGAAGATACCAAAACCTACCTGTTCTAACAGAGTATCTGGAGTACTAAAGGGTATGATCGTAAAACAAATCAGTCATGATTATATAGGCAGAATGAAACAGAGTAAAATAAATCAATAAGTAGATGGTTCAGCCACAAGGGTTGTCATTTGGGTTTTGGAAGCATTGAAGGATCTTTAAAACCAAACCCAAAACAAAAACTCTAACCCACCAACTATTGCTGCTTGAAGAGCTGCCTTTTCCCCTGCTATACAGTGGCAGCTGTATTCGGAGGTTAAAACTCGCAGTTTTGAGAGGCAGATCTGAGTAGCATTTTCCATACTAATGGCTGGTAGCAACATTCTATGTAGCCTAAAACTCCACTTATAAGCTGAATGATTCCTTATCGGTGATCACTTTGGAGACAAGAACTTTTTTTTTTTGTGTTTAGTTGATTCCTATGACTTCAGGTTGACTTCGTGCAGGACTGTAAACCTTGTCTGCACAAGAAAAACACTGGGTTTCCAAAATCAAAGGTTTCTTATTGTCCTTCTTGTTTCTGAAACTTTAGGTGTAGCACTTAATACTTCCAAGTGGTTTCTTGGTTTGTTTTTATTTTTCTTTATTTTTTTTAACAACTAGGAGTACATCAATTAAAAAATAAAAAGAAGAAAAAAACCAGTAAATTTACATAGTAGCCTCATTTCTTTATTTGTTACTGTAGGAAGGATAATGAATACCTTGGAGGGAGGGGAGGCAAATTAAACATTCTGGCAGCAGGAGGTGGCAGGGTTGTAATCTTTGGCATGCATTTTTTTACATATTTTACACTTTACAGCTTGTCAGTGCCAGTAAAAATTTGCAGTATATGCTGTAGGAGACAAAAATTATGGCATTAATATGTTTAAGATACTGAATTTACATAGTTACCCAATTTGTGTGCCTAAGGCATCGTGCTAACTGCAAAAACCACAGCAGTTACATGGAAGTTTGCTTATGCAGTTGCATGTCGAATTATATTTAAAAGTGAAGTGTTTTCTTCAGAATGTTTAATGCGGGTTAATTGCTTACTGCATGTGAAAACAGGCTTCAAGTCAAAGGAAATAAATGACCAGAGAAGCAGAGGGAAAGGATTCTAAAGAAAGGCAGCAGAAGTGAGACATCTGTCCCTGTTCTGAAAAGCTGTGTGGGGTTATCAGCACCGAAGTAAGAACAGAAGTTAGGAGCTCATTACATCTGAATGGGTAATGTAGAGTCATTGGGGTTGGAAGCAATGCATAAAAGTGGTCTCCCATGACCTGCCATTGATTCTGATCTCTAGAAAACAGATTTGGGAAAAAGAAAAAGGAATTAAGTGGGGCTTTTCTGAGGCAAGAAGTAATTAGTAGAGGAAAATAAAATACAGCTTTAAAACCAAAGGAAGAGGAAAAGAGAAATTGTAGCAATTTTCTTGGAGTGATGGGCAGATTTATAAATACAAGGGTGGGAGTGGGGGAGACAGATTAAACTAAAGATAGTCCTTCAACAAAACACGTTTTTGCAGTATTTTACTCCTTCATAAAGAAGAAATACCAGGTTTTTCCCCAAACGTTTAAGCCTTTGTCTTGTGCCACTGTTCGTGGAATAAACCACCCCATTAAACAACTCCCATACTCTTATCCTTTTTTGTGGTTTAAAAAAATGGCTATTTCATATGCTCATGCATTATGCTGAAGATAAAATAGACCATACACGATCTGAAATAATAGAATTTGTCTTCCACTATAGTGTAAACCATGTACTTGAAGAAACTACAGGGACAGTGATATTTGCAGATTCTTCAGTTTTTAAATATTTAATTTTATCCATGCAGTTTGTTAATTTCAAAAACCTTATAATGCACTTTATTAATATTTTAATTACAGAATGCTACTGTTCTGATTTATGTTAGGGATTTGTCACGTTATTCACTGGTTCTAATGTCCCTGATCAAGGAGAGGTATCACTAATATAAACTCTGCCTTTCTCTTCAGATAAAAAGTCTGGTTTTACCTGTCTCTTGTGTTGCTAAAAACCACAAAATGGTTACAGTGGATCTTGGTGAGCCTTTACTCTCCTCAGATATTTTTTTGTTTTTCCATCTTTTTATTAAAAACCAACAACAACAAAAACCCCAACAAAAAACACAGAAAAACAGACACAGTGAACAGGATTTATGCACGTTACAATTTTTTTAAGGGCAATATGACTTATTTTAAAATGCTGGTATAGATTTATGTCATAAATTATGTCATCTTAATTTGCTGTTGACCAGGATATTTCGCAAACCTCTTTGAATACAGCTCAGAGATCAGTAAAGAGCTACAATCTAGAATGTGGAGGCACAATTTGATCCATAGCAACACTTTTGATTATTACTAGGCAGTTAGAGCCTTGTTAAAAGGTTCTTCTGGTCCTTCAGTGTTTGAGTTGCATAGGCTCATTTAGCTGCCATACCACTAAAACCACCAACACTAAGCTATGTTTCAGTTTATACCATTTAAAACTCCACCTAGAATGACCACTGTGTTTAGAAAGCTTGAGTTATTAAAATCTCAGGATTTTTGACCTATAATATTGTGGGTTAAAAGATTTCTTCAAGGACAGTAAAATATAGTGCATAATTTGGCTGATATTTCATAGTCCTTGTTGTGAAGCATCTGTTACTGGTACATGTAAATCAACACCTAGGAGTAAATGTGAAAATTAGTCTACCTTGTTAGGAAGAAATTCAAAGTAGTTGTCTACTATTTTGTGTTATGGAGATCTATTCTTTGCCTACGTACAAGACTGACCTCTTTGCATTATGACATCCTTTTCTCAATTGTCTAAAGCCTGGGCAAGTTGTCCCACTCTGCCTTGAAGCTGCAATGTATTGCAACCTGTTTGTAAACATGCCAGGTGTAACTGGTGTAAATCCCAGAACAACTTTTTTTCCCTACTTAATTGGTTAAAGGAAAGTTGCAATAGAGATACAGAAACTTCATTCTAAATGGCAGAAATATTCTATTTGATTTCCAGCACAATGCAAAAAGCAATGCCTGTTTTGAACAGAAAATGAGGCTTGACAATGCAATATATACACATATTTATCAAGAATACTTCATCACTAGGTATCATTTCAGAATCAATTGATTTTAATGGGGCGTGTTTTGTTGTTTTTGTTTTTTTTTAATATAGTGCTATAGTTGAATAGATATATCAGGCCTAATGGAGACCAGAGTACAACAGAATAATGTAATTCTTACTAGCAGTAAGATGTGGCTTTCATCAATACTCAAAATATCATAAAAATGAAACTTTATAATAAGAACTTTGTCAGACTTAGACAGAAATGACAATGTTTTTGATACTAAATTTAATTCCTCTTGAAAGTGGGAATAAATATATTGCATATTGTACAAGGAAGGTGCTTCTGAAGAGTATTAAAATATCTTCCTGGCTAAACCTTTCTGGTTGGCCAGGTTGGACGGGGCTTTGAGCAGCCTGGTTTGGTGGAAGATGCCCCTGCTTGTTGCGCGGGGGGAGGAGGGGGGGGGGAAACTAGATGAGCTTGAAGGTCACTTTCCACCCTAACCTTTCTAGGATTCTTGTAGTAACAGTGTAAAAGGAGTATTTTAAACAACCCTTTCTGGAAATCTCCTTTAAAATATACAAAGAATCTTCAGAAAAGAAAAGGAAGGTAAAAAGCAACACTGAATTTAAAAGACTAATAATTTATAATTCCAGTTCACAGAACAGAATAGCAAACAAGTAATCAATTGGCAATTTCCCTCAGCAGTTGCTTATTTTGTGTTATCTAAGATATTGCTGCATACACTTATTTGATTTTTCAAGACAGGCAAAATCAAATATTTTTGTTGTTTCTCTCTGTTGCTGAATCTTAATCATTCAGGCTTAGCATTTATTTGATCAGGCCTTTGTTAAATTCTAAATTCAATTTCAAACATAATTTTGATGTCTTTTTTGTTTCAACGGTAGTATTCCTCAGGTGGTTTTATTTCAAGTACAATCCTCTCAGTCCTTCATCTTTTCACTGTGAGTCTTTAACCTATCATGAGAACCCTCCACAGTCATGACAGCAGTGAGGTTGTTTTTTGTCTTCCTGCACAAAACGAACCTTAAAAGTCATCAGCCATTTTTCAACAGAACCTCAGCTTTTATTCATAAATAACCAAGTTAACAAAATGCAAAGCTTAAACTGAAACGCAGAAGGTGCAGTTAACTCTAAGAGTCCTTCTCTTTCTGCCTGTCTTTCATATTTCTTTCATGTAATCCTATCAGGTTCTTCTCTGAGTTGTGAACTCAGCAGGAAATGGAGCCCAAAATACAAAATAAGCAATTGGAAGCAAGTTACTGGACATGAAAGTTCACTTGGACATTTGCAATAACATAAATTTCAAACAGATAACAGCTGGTGTTTCAATAAATCTTTGAAACCCTGCTCAAATCTAGCAGTTACTAACAGTTAAGACCAATGTTGCTGTTGACTAATAGAATTATACTGTACTCCATACTGCATCATGAGTGCACACAGTGTGTGCAATAAACTGCTTGTAAAACTTTACTAGGGCTTTTTATTCAGGTATCTGTTAGGGTCTGTGGTGTTTTACTGTTCTTTAAGTTGTCAATATTTATATTGTCAAGCTTGGTCTTCATAGCAGGGAAATGAGCTCATGTTCATAATAGACCAGAGTTGTGGTTAGGGCTTTTAATAACTGTGAAATAAATAATGGCTTTCACTCTAAGTAAACCTATCAAGCAGGGCACTCTAAAGGAGCCATTGGTGGGTCTGTTAAACTCTTATCCCTATTTTGCTTGGAATAGACTGTTACTTTCACAAGGGTGCTCCCTCTCAAGCAGAACTAAATTAGTTCTAATGAGCAGCAGATGAAAAGCTACATATATCATTGACTGTCTCAAGCCATCCAATTCTCACCCCAACTCTGCACATGTTAACATGTGGATAATGACATTTTCTCTGGGTTCAAGTCTTTCATTATCAAGATTAACCTTCATTTCATTCTTCATTCTAATACTTTATCTTCAATGATAAGTCTTCTTCAGGGATCTCTTGTAATTTTCTTAACCCTCAATTTAGTAAATGCTGCTTATTCATACCCTCTTACTCTATTAATTTCTTTTAAGGGTATCTATTCTTACCTAGAATTACCAAGGAAGCTGCCACCTTTGGCTTAAAAGACATCCCCAGAGCTTGGAAGAGCACTGTTATTAGATGGAAAAGTGAAAATTATATTTTAATTCCCTTCATCAATTACATTAATTTATGTGAACTCCTTTGCTTAGTGCATCCTTTAAATTAGAAAATTTAACTAGAACTGGTTTTCATTACTAATTTCCTAATAAGTAAGTGTATACTGACCTCTTTTCAAAAACGATTAAAGGTTGGAAGTAGAGTCCCTGGATCCCCAGATCTTGTAACAAAGCTCAAGAATACATCTCACCCTGTATCAATTATTATTTTAGTTATTTTACCATGAAATACCAGTCCAGTGCTGCTTCTCTTCTCACTTTATAGGCAGGACAATGATAGCATTTAACAAGAGAATAAGAAGTAATTATCTGGGAGTTCCTTCTCCCTTTGCTATATAAAGGAACATTGCTGCTTCCTGACCCCCAGCTGGAAAAAGCATTTGTCCTTTATAAAATAAAGGACAAATTTGTCCTTTTAAAATAAAGAAAATCAACAAAGACTCATCAGTTAATGCCATTTAAAATCTAGATAATAAATCAAATATACTAAATATGATTAATTTAAAATCATAGGTGAGTAGAAATAGTGTATAAACTATTCTATTCTATGATTCTATTGTAATGTTATCGAGTTTTTCAGACATCTCATCTTCTTTATTAACATAGTTGTTTAAAATGTAGTAGCATGGTGAGACCAGCCAGGTGTCAGGCCCTCATTTCACTGAACTCTGTCCTTGTGTTAAGGAACAAAGAGATTATAATGTAATGAACAGTGAAATGGACTAATGGACATAAAGACCCAGGGGAAAGCAAAGAAGATTAAACAGATCAAGGTATTGCTGGAACTTGATGACAAGTTGTTCATTGGAGCATGTTTGTAGTATTTTATAAAGGGGAAGCCTTTCTTCTCATGGCTTAATTGTAAATCATAATCTTTTATGTAAAGCAAAAGCAGAAACTAATGTATTTAGGGATATTACCACTTAACTCCTTTCTTGTAATCCAGGCCCTGGCTATGTCTTTGGGTTTATTGCTTCATCTATTGTATACTCCAAAATATTAATAATTCTCATGCTGTTTCTAGAGAACACTGGCAAAACTTAGGGAACATCATTTGAAACTAGTATCAGAAGTGACTTTTAAGTTGCTTTCTATATGCAGAGTATAGAAAGATGTTTTAACATCCCCTTGAACCCAGTTTTCTCTTTTTTTGCTCATTTTTCTTGGTTCTATTAAATTCTCTTGGTTTTATTAAACTAAAATTTATTTGGTCTTTAGCAAATCTCAGTGCTCCAAATGTTTTGTGGATGCGGGAAATGCATTTACATCTTTGCAATAACATTAAAAGAAGCAAGAACAGCCTGCGTGGAGACCTCATAGCAGTCTTCTAGCATCTGAATGGGGCCTACAATGGTAGAATCATAGAATAGTTAGGGTTGGAAAGGACCTTAGGATCATCTAGTTTCAGCCCCCTTGCCATAGGCAGGGACACCTCACACGAAACCATGCCATGCAAGGCTTTGTTCAACCTGACCTTGAACGCTCCCAGGGATGGAGCATTCAAACCTCCCTGGACAACCCATTCCAGTGCCTCACCACCCTTACAGTAAAGAATTTCTTCCTTATATCCAATCTAAACTGCTCTTGTTTAAGTTTTAATCCATTACCCCTTGTCCTGTCACTACAGTCCCTAAGGAATGGATGCTGGAGAGAGACTCTTTCTTAGCAGCAGGACAAGGGGACTGAGCTCGAACTTAAACAGGGGAATTAGGTTAGTTATAAAGAAGTCCTTTACTGTGAGAGTGGTGCTTCACTGGAACAGGTTGCCCAAGGATGTTGTGAGTGCTCCATTCCTGGCAGTGTTCAAAACCAGTTAGACGGAGTCTTGAGTGACATGGTTTAGTGTGAGGTGTCCCTGCCCATGGCAGGGGGGTTGGAACTGGGTGATATGATTCTAAGAGAAGTGACAAACCTCCTATTAGGTGTTATAATTAATATCTATCACTTCTGCAACTGCATTTAGCTATTAATTTTTCTATTGCACTTCTTTTGCCAATCCTCCACTGGAGTAAGATCATCTACACCTGCACCCACAGAGGGAGCATAATGAAGTTATAGACATTCTCTTTTCAATTAAATAAGGAGTAACAGGTGTGTTATACAGATGGAACTTGGATTTTGTTACCTATAAGCATAAGAACTGTCTTAAGTTTAAGACAAGACTATTTTTCATATCCTTATCTAAGCTACAGCCCACTTGAATGACTCATGGAACTACTTACTATTGTTGAGAAATGGCAGGAGTGACAAGTAATTGTAGCAGTTTATTTTTTTGCTGATAATGCAGTAGCTAAGGACTAGGGGAAAATAATATAGCCAAAAATAAAACATAAGTATGTGGTTAGAGAAGGTCTTAGGCAGTTACATTTTGTCATTCACTTTCTTTCATTGCTCATGAGGCAGCTTGCTCCTAAAATGTTCCCTTTTCTATTGGCTTTGTAGTGCAAGACTGTACAACGGAGGGGGGGGGGGGGGGGGGGGAGGGGGGTAAAAAAAACAGGGATACTGCCCTGCTCCAGCTTCACAGCAAAGGACTCTCAGGGCTGGGCTGCCAAATAGGATGGAAGCAAAAGCTGTTTAGGCATTAATATCCATATTTAAGCACACAAGCATATATNGGGGGGGAAGGAGTGTTGTAAAGATGAGGTTCGAAGTACCAAACAAAGGGGAATACTTGCATAACCATATGTCTTTAATACTAGCCCTGACAGGATTAAAAATGAAACTGCTCCTGCACAGCTATTGTGAACTACATTAATTTAAACAAAGCTTTCTTTAATTGCAAGTAAAAGCCTTGTGTTAAGATTTACTTGAAAATAACATTCTAAAGTGAATACTCAAATCCTGATAGGACCTTAGTTCCAAATTTATTCACTAACCTGTAGCAGCACATGGAATTTATGATGTAATAAGGTTTTCGCAAAAGATCTTAAAGTTGATTCTCTGGTTCAAAACATACAGAAAAGGGAGTGGGGAAAGATCTTCCCCCCACCTCTCTAGCCTCTCTATATATATGCAGATGGCACCTTAGGGAGTTTACAGTTTAAAGCCCAGGATTTTGCTTTCTGCTGATCAGATTGTCCATGAGATCTCTCTTGGTTTGTTTGCTATCAGAAAGAACCTAGAAACTGTCTGGGTTAGTCTGTAAAAAAAAAAAAATAAAATAAAAAATAAAAATTCTCCAAGAGCTCAGCTTTAAAGTTTGTAGCTCTGGGTCTGCTACTGTCCCACCAGAGTACTATTAAGGCATCAGAACCTTCACAGGTGCACTTGTCCCTCTCAGACACCAGGAGAAAATGCCCTGAAGCTTTGTATTATATACTCTGTACTGTAGAGCTTGGAAGGGTGAGACACAGTGTGATTTTATGGAAGATGGATCAGAATACATGAGAAGAATATACTGTCAATATGTCTTAGGGATGAAGAAACCAGATTACTTTTGTCTAATTTTATCTCCATCAAATGATTTTTTTTATTTAATGAGAAGCAAGAGCCTGAAATGCATATTTACAGCTACAACTCCATTAACTTCCCTAGAAACAAGCTTAAATCTTAATCTTGAATAAATGGAATTAAAGCACCTGGGTCATGCTCATCAGCTTAGAAAGGCCATTAATCAAATGCTTGAGTTTGGTTTCAGCAAAATAATCACCTGGTACTTGAAATTCCTGACACATGGCAACTGAAATCTGACAGAAATTAAACTGTGATCTGGAAAAGAATTGTGTTAAATACTTTACTGATTGTAGCAGCTGAGCTTCTTGTGAAGTCCTTCAGTTCACAGATGTCCCATTTAAGTTAAGTGGTGAGTGCTTCTCATTTCTGGGGTTGTTTGCTCAGGTTCCATCAGGTGGGTTGGGAGGCTGCTGTTGGTACTCAGCACTTGGTTGGCAGCTTTGTGCCAGCAGTTGAGTGAGCCTATGCCTTGATGCAAAGCAGCAAATTCTTTAAGGTAATGAAACTATCCACTTTTGTAGGGTTTTTCTAAATGCTGTAATAGTAAGGCTAAGCAATTGTGTGTGCTGTTGTCTTAGAAACCTTTTTCCCCCTCACAAATCTGCTTTGTCATTCAAAGATACGTGTCTATTAGGAGATCTTACTGTTTTATGTCTGCCCCTCAGCTTTCCTAGCACTCAGGTTAACCTATTAAATAGTCTTCTGAATATAACAAATATTTGCTGTATCAGTATCTCAACTTAGTATTCCTTATATCAGATATTCTCAAAAGCAATATCCCATCCTTTTGGATCACAATTCTCCCATTATACCTCCATTTCCTTTATCGGTGCTATCTTCAGGATCTTTTTTGTACCTCCTGCTTAAATTATTCCTAATTTTTTTTTCAGATTCCTTTGTTCACCAAGAAGGGATTTTTTTTTTTTTTTTTTTTTTTTTTT
>NDXB01014749.1:225580-248759 GCA_002631895.1 Agapornis roseicollis
TTTTTTTTTTTTTTTTTTAATTTTATGATTTGATGTGTTTTATTTGTACTTCTCATGCTGTCTTAATTTTAAAGATAACAATTAATTCAAGAATGTGAAGTTTTACCAGGCCTGTATTATTCCATGGCATTTCTGAGTAATTTCAGAGAACAGAGTCTTTGTTTTGCTTTAGTGTTGCTCTCTAGAATTTTGTGTGCAAATTTTTCAAAATAAAGCATGTTTCTCTAAAAGTCTTAGGAATAAGAAGTTTACTCTGATTTTCATGGTGGAGGGTTGCATTGGTGTTTGGGATTTGTAAAATCAAGTAAGGCAAAAGTCAGCAAGAACATTCTGAATAATGAATGTAATATCTATTTTTCAAGGGCACAGCCAGGATATTTTTCTTTACTAAAGGCAGACAAAAAACTCACTATCTGAGCCAGTGGGTGGAGGTCAGAACAACATCTGCTTTATCCAAGAGCCTTTTACAGCTTGCTGTTCTTCAGTGAATCAATTGAGCATGTAATAAGAGGAGCTCCAATATAGACAAGATGCATGGAGTGTATTGATTAGAGCCTGAATGAATCCGGCCATGGAGCATGTGCAGAGGCTGACTGTACCCTGGGCAATTTAATGCATGTGGAACATGTATTAGCAGCAGCTTTCCTAAAATGTATAGGTATTAAAACCAGATTATAAAGTCTTGAGTTAACAAATGATGTTGTTTATCTCAGATTACTGTAAAGCTGCCAGTGTAGAAGATCTGTATTTCTCTAACTAGTTGAACATGTAGTTCTTACAGTCTTATTAGATACTTCTATTTTACAGCATGTCAGATATGGGGAAATGTTCATTCTCTGGAATGTTAAATGATGTGAATTGCAGTACAACTTGGATTAATCATGATGAAAGTAATTCCTAAATGCTCTTTTTTGCACCCAAACTGAATGTGTGTACAGAATATAATTTATTTTTGTTCCTGTACTTGTTCTGTGTCTAGGTGCTGTTGGAAGGAATGATCAATTGCAAGTTATGGAAAGTATTTTGGGCAGCTGGCATTAACCTGACCATGTGCTCAGAGGTTCTAATCAGAATTAACTGCCTCATAGTTTTGCATTGCTGTTTGAGCATTAAAAGCCTTTTTAGAGAAAATGACTTCTTTAAAGAAAATAAATTTGGTAATCCATGTAATTTTTTTTCTGTAAAATCTTATTTTTTTTCTTTAATAATTTATTTTAGAAAATCTTTTAAGTTTTGAAGTAATTTACGGCACCTTTTCCCTATATTGAGAAATACTGTGTGTGTTTGTACAGAACTGACTAGTTAAACATTGTATCTCATTTGTCATCAATATGGAGTGCATGTGTCAAATTGTATTATAAGCAATAGTTAACAGTAACAAAATCAGTGTTAAGCTAGCTGAAAAAAAACCCACCTGATTCTTTCAGTGAAGTTTTGTCTTTGATCCTGTTTCTTTTAAATTCCTTTGTGGTTAGAATAATGGTGACAGTTAAATCTTGCAGCTACATTTCTTTATTCTGTAGTCAAAAAGGTGAGAGAGTTGCAGGCCAGCCTGTTTTAAGACAACTGGATGCCTGAAGACATTTGATTTGCTATTTTAGAAGTTCAACTCTAGCTGGCAGTATCTCTACAGTCTTGGATATTAATCTGGCTTTTATTGGTTAAGTCTTGTAAGTGTCCCTTTGAGAAACTCACACAACTAGTATGGGGTTTACTGTGCTCCCCCTTGATATTAGTGCTCTTTCTAAGTCCCAAGCACGAAGTTAGAACCAACTTGGCTTATTTTATTGCATTGTATATACTGTTGAAACTACAGCGGCTTGGGGTGGACTGGAGGAAGGCATGTTACTACCTAAGGCTGCATTAAGAAAAGTGAGGTATAATTTTTAAATCTGATCACATGGACAGCTAGCTTCAGAAGCTATTTATCTCCAAAATTATTTCATTTTTGCAGTTTCAGAAAACCTGTTTTAGCAAGGATCCTATTAATTTTAGTTACAAAAACGTAAGGAAAAGTGCACACAGACTAAAGTTATTAAAATATAACTACATATGCGTGCATGGTGCAGAAGCACTGGCAAATAGAACATGAAAATTTCCAATTTTTTTTAAAGTAAATTGCTTAGGAAACAAACCTTGTAAATTGAAGCCCTTACGAAACCGGTATCAAATAGCTAACACTTCAGAACTGGCTGGGTCTGGCAGAAATGTTTGACTCGTGAAAGAGATTTCCTAGTGTGACTTTAACAAATACTAAAATATCAGAAATTTCGAATGCTGATTATTTTTCCAGAACACTGCTTTTGGCATAAATCCCCTAAAATATTTTAAATCTGTATCTTGTGCTGCTGGTATTTAAAACAGTTTTTTTTCTGTTAGCTTTTTTTGGGGGGTCTGCTTGTATCCTATATAACTTATCCAGCTTAAGGGACACAGATGTTATAGGTACAATTTTAAAGCCTCATGTAGTCTCTGCAAGGCAGCACAGAGAAGCCTTTTCTTATTACTGTCAGTGGAGCCAGAAAAAGAGAAGCCAGTCTGAGGTTTTTTTTCTTCTTGGGGGAAGATAGAAGCTTCCACACCATGCACTGGATGCTCTTCAGCTTCCTGCTGCCAATATGGCAAAGCATGTTAGCTTTGACTGTAAAGATTAATTTATGGGAAATTAATTATGAAGCAGTTGTTCTGGGCAAGCAGTGTCTAATTCAAAGCCCATTTAATTAGAAGCAGGGTTTTTTTTATCTTTGAACCTGATGTCTACAGATGGAAATGGGAGAAGGTAAATGCACCACTGATCCCCTCTTGTGTTCCTCTGGAGAGATAAATGAAAGCAACTGATGAAGGCAGTGCACAATGCACCTAATTTGTACAGCGAGTTTGTGCAGAGCATGGCCAGTCTAGAATTTTTAGTCAATACCAATTGCAGGTCTCTTGGGATTGTCTCTGCAGCACAATGACTTACAGTAAAGCTGCCTCATCACAGCCTCGTAGGTGCCAGTTCTGGAATGATTTTTCAGTCTGGTAATTTTCTTTGTGACTGCAATAGGTTCCTGTTACTTAGCATTAAAAGATCAGTTGCCAAATGCATGTATCTCTGACTAAACCCAAACACTGTAAAGCTGAAAAATTTATTTTCCCTAATGACCGCAATAAATGCTGTATATTTTCCTGTTGAGGTATCTATAAATTGGAAGTTGCCTAATACTCTTCTTTTCCTGAACACACACTTGTATGAATATCTTTCTCAGAATTACTTGCTCTCTATCATGAGAATTGTTTTTTGCTAAAAGGAAACAAGACCAAGTTTTAAATATTTAAATTTCTACCAAATTTTAAATATTGAAGTATGATTTAATTAGCCCATTTTAGAGGCTGTTATAATGGAATGATTTTTTTTCCCCTCTGTATCACTACTTAATTTGGGTGAAGGGTTTTGAATGAAATTGGAAAGCAATACCAGGTATATTATTGGAACTCAAAGAAAACTTCACCAGTGTCTAGTATGTATTGTAGGCTTTCATTTTGAGTGACTATTAAGGTTCTTTTAATACTGATCCTTAACCATAGCTACCTAATTCCATGAAAAAAGTTTTACCCATCCAAAAAGCAAGGAGACAAAGCATGGGAGGAACTAGTTTCTCTCTCTGGTGCAGCAGAGGTGAAGCAAGGGCTCAACCCAGGGTCTCTCACAAATTCAATCTGTTCAAAGGCTATCGCTGCTACGTATTTCAGGTCTTTGAGTGCATTATAGCATTTATCTCTGCAATTGCAGTGTTCCTCATTATACCCTCTTTGATGTATAATTTCTGCATAATCTCAAGTTTGAGAACAGTCATTGCTGTCAGTAATTGTCCTATAAGGGCCACTTCAAGCTGGATTGAAATGGGATTTCTGCATTCTGAAATTACTCTAGGCTTGTGTTTCTGGACGTTGCACATCTGATGCCATGTTCTCAGTGCCATACTGTGATGTTTTCCCATCTTGTCCCTTTTATTACCCCTGCCTCTTAGGTTAAAAAAGCCCAAGGTTTGGGCTTTCTTTGTGTGCCATTTTTTTTTGATTTGTATTAGTTTAAGCAAGTTGAAGTTGGAATGGCACATACATGCCAGAAATCTATATGTTCAAACCAGCAGTTGCAAACTAAAAATCTGTGGGCACAAGAACATAACCAGGTGTGATGTATACTTCACATCTATATCTAAGTAGAAAAACAAAAATTTAAGCTATAGCATATAATCAAGTTGTCAGGCTGTTGCCTTCCACTTCACATTTTTAGGATACGATGCAAATGAGCTTTTAAAATTGATTTGAATTTGTCAACACTGTTAATGAAAATGTTAATGCCTTGTTAGCTGTGGACTAATGATAGTGGAGGGTTTCATTCCTTACTTAATGGAGGTACTGAATGTAAGAACTTGTGATTTATGGCCTGCAAACAAAATAACAGAGTAAGCTTTTCTGATCAGAGAACTCCCCGAGCTTACCTCATAACTGTGCTATACTGCAAAGATGTGATATTGATGAATAGTTTTATGACTCATTTGGTAAGATCTATGAAGGCAGTTACTTCATAAGGTGGCATTTTATCACAGTTGCTTTTGACCTGCTGTAGTTGACTCATTGATTGGAGCTAGTCAGGGGAAGCAAAAGCCAGAGCCATAGTGAATACTAGTGGAAGTGCTGGTATTTGTGCCTTTCTTATTTTTTCTGAAGACTATTTCTGATGCTGTGCCAATGATTGCTTTATGTATGCCTACTTATTCTGTTATTAGATGAGGTTTTGTCATTCTGTTTGGAGTGGCAGAGTCAGTTTATTATTAGCAGATGCTGTTTTTCCTTCATTTTGGTTGTGGTTTGTTTTTTTTATTCTCCTTCAGGTCTGCTTTAGCAGTGCCTTTTGGATTTTTGATTGAAGAAACTGAACTTTGAATCTATACGCATTCATGTATCATTTACTTAGTTTGCAGAACTCTGCTTGCCCAATTCTAATTCAGAGCTGAGATGTAGACAGATTTGTGTGAGGACTTCTTTCATAAATAACATAGATTTTAAATGCTGTTCTGTGAATGTAATTTGTGACTATTGCAAGATGAGCAATTTATACTACATGTTCTGTTTGCTTTCAGAACTGCACCATACAAACCAATACTGAAGCATTTTTTGACTTTCATACACTGAGGAATTCTTTTGGTCAGGGTTTGACTTTGTTTTTAACAGTCAGTGATTGGTAGTTAATACCATGTATATATGTGTAGCTAAAACCCACTTCTCAGCTCTGCATAGGTCCTAAGTCTCTTTTTGCCTTTGAGTTGGAAGATGGCTTTTTTCATTTTGACATGAGGCTTTACAATGAGAGTTTGGTGTGTGTAGTGTTTTGGGGTTTTGTCTGGTTTGGTGGTGCTTTTGGTTTGTTTGATTTATTTTTTAAATGTAGCTGTATATCACTGTTCTAGGCTGTCTCTGGGATATTATAGACACAATAGAGTGTAGTCATACCAAGTTCATTGTTATTAGTGTTTTGAAAAAGAAGCTATCTGTTTTCAAGGACTGAATGAAGATTTGCTGGATGTTTCCTATATATTGATTCCTGAAATTGTGCCTATGGCTTGCAAATGTCTGAACTAAATCTGAAGTTTGTTTCCCAGTTCTTGGGATAAGGGAGACCTGACTCTAGAAGTTCCTTCTGTGTGGACATGTCCCAGTATACTGGCATTCCCTTCAGGAGTGGTGTTTGTCAGGAGAAATAAGTATCCATATCCAGTGTGTATGTTCAAAACTTTTCACTGGAATCTTTATTCAAAAAGAAGACCTTTCCTATTTGTACTCAGAAATAATAATTTTAAAGATGTATTAGTAAAAAGCTGAATTCTTTTCTTCACTTGTCTTTCTTTTAAGCTCCTGAGGTACTGGAGCTGTGAAATAAACAAAGCAAAGAACATGCCTGTTCATAGTAAATTGATACAGAAAACATTTGATAAAAGAACTGATTTGTCCTTTTCCCTGCTGGGTTTAGATTTCAGTTAACAAAAAGCTGTGCTGAAGTAACTGGTCATATATCAAAGAGTTTAGATCTAATAAGTCTTTGAACAGCTAGAGTAAACATATGGGAATACAGGTTGAAAGCAGAGATGTTCTGTTAACAAGAGCTGCCTTTTAAATCTTAGTCAGTGTTGTGAAATAGCTGTTGATAAGGAAAAACTTGCTGTAGCTGATGACTTCATTAAGCAGCATCTTTGTTGCACACTTTATATTATTATGTTAAATTCTCTTGCAATACACTTCTAAATAGTCATGGACTCCTAAATAGACAATAAAAAACCCTGAATATTTTGGTTAAAACTCTGTTTTACTAATAGTCCAGACTGGGTATACAAGAGTTCCTGCATACAGGGTTTTTTACTGTTTGCTATTGTTTGTTCGGGTTCCCAGTGGGGGGTTGGAAGCAGCAAAACTGTCACTGAATTCACTAGAAGGATAAAGCTCTTACCAGTTGAACATTGTGTTAAATTATACAGTTAGTTTGCATTAGCATTAGTTTTCCTGTGAATATAAAGTTTAGTTTGTAGGGTTTTTTCTAGGTCCTTTTTGCTGCTATGTCTAAGACTATTTCTGTGAGAAGTCCAATTTGTAGCTTGTAGAAACTGAAGTTTACTTTTGGTCTGGAGAATTTATTAACTGCTGAATATTTCCTTGCCTTTCACTTTTGTCAGTGGCATCATTTGTGTTCACTATACTTCGAAAAGTGGTTGTTACATGATTTTTATACAGTTTGTCTCGAAAACAGTTATGGAGAGGGATGCAAAATAACTGAATGGGATAAATTATAATGAAAAAAAAAGGAAGTTACCATTATAATTATTCTAAAAAGAAAGAGTAATTAAGGACAAAGCCTAAAATATTTGAATGTTTGAGAACATCAGCCTCCAATTCTTATGGTTTGAGATTTAAAAAAAACATAAGGCTTCTGAGGGCAGAGCTTTACTTGTGGAGTTTATCATTAACACAGAAGTTTTGGTTTTGAGCTCAGATTTAACTAGCCTGTCCCAGCACAACACATGAAAACAAAAATAGCAAATACCTGAAGTAAACTTTATATAGGCTTGTTTGGGTTTTTTTTCCTGATTTTTTTTACTTGATATTAGATTAGCAGATTTCATAACCCCAGTGAACCCATAATTTCTGCTGGTTATTTGGTTGCTTTAGAGAAAATTAGGACAGCTAAGCCTGTGTGTGTTTAACTCTGTATTACTCAAATTAAGGTAAAGTCTATTTGGATTGAAAAAACATTTGTTTTTATGAGGAAATGTTATGGCTGCTTAATGCTTAGAGGAGAGTTTTACTGAATATGAGTTTCTGAAGAGAGGGCAAGTGAATTCATGAAGAAAACTAAAAGCAGCAAATTAGTGTAACAGCAAATTGTATTTCTTAAAGGAAAAAGCACATGTATTTACTGATTCCTGGTATTGCCCCAAATACCTTCTTTGTACTTTGTTTTATTATGAAACCATTTTCTTAGTACTGTGGCCAAATCTCTTTCATCATTCTTTTCATAATTTAATTTAACCTGACCACAGTTTTAACATAATATTTTGATCAATGACATAAACAATTTATTAAACTAGATGCCTTAGCATTTTATCCAATTCCAGCAGTTACCTGTTCTTGCTTGTCTGATGAGACTTGTTTAAAAGAAGTGGTGCTACAGGTAACCTGAGACTGCAGAGTTATTTGTGACTTCTTGTCTTCTGCACATTCTGGTCTCAAACATGGTTTGAGTCAGACCTAGTGCTGGATAGAAGAATGCAGTTCAGATTCTTAGCTACCTCTAAAAACTGATTCTGGATCAGGTAGTTGTTTGTTTGGTTTCTGGTTTTAGGTGGACAAAATATATTTTAAAACAATACCATATTTAGAAAAGTTTGTCATTGTCTGTTCATGCTATATTGGCTAGTAACTGATTTTTATGCAACAGAATGGAACAAGCTCTGCATTTGCCTTCAGGTGTTATATGTGACAGAATGGTTAGAATAATGGGTAAGTCCTTCCCTGAATGCTTCTAGGGTTACTGCTGTGGAGCTGTGTGCCAGTGAATGCTGAATACACATGCAGTAGGATAGGGGGAGGTAAAGGGGCAGTGGGAAGAAGGGTTTTGAACTGCACTGTGCCTAGATCATAGAATCATGGAATAGTTAGTGTTGGAAATAACCTGAAGATCATCAAGTTGCAATCTCCTGTCATGGTCAGGGATGCCTCACACTAGACTGTGTGACCTAAGGTTCTGTCCAACATGGCCTTGAATACCGCCAAGGATGCGGCAGCCACAGTTTCTCTGGACAACCTGTTCCAGTGCCTCAGCACCCTAACAGTAAAGAACTTCTTTCTTATATTTAAACTTGAACTTCCCTTGTTCAAGTTTGAGCCCATTCCCCCTTGTCCTATCACGACAGGCCCTGGTGAAGAGTTCCTCTCCAGCATCCTTGTAGGCCCCCTTCAGATATCAGAAAGACTGCTATAGAAGAGTGAACCCTACTGCAGTGGTTCTCAACTACTTTAAAGCTGCCCTGATGTCTCTTATTTTCTGTAATGGTGGCTTTCTGGCTACTTTTGTGTTTTAGCTTCTCACGTCTTTGCTCCTATTTGCCTCTGTTTTCCAGGCTCAGTTACCCTGCGTAGTTGTAAGCCTAGGGAAGTTGAAAAGAGAAAGAGAGGCAGATGAAATTTGCTTTAGATGCATGATACACCACCCCTTGTTTGAGAAAGCCACTGTTTGAGCATGAAAATAGTCTCAAGAGAGGGCAGCTGAGCCATTTGTAAGAAGAACCTAATATTGATGCAATCCAAGTGATAATTGGACTACTCAGGAACGCAAAGCACCAGGTGTTTGACAGTGTTCCTGCTGAATCAGTGAAAGCAGAAGGGCCTAAGGAAGTCAAAGACTTCACAAATTAGTTGTGATGTAGAGATGTACTGGGGTGGGGGGGGAACCCGAACTAAGAAATAAAGGCAGGCACATGTATACTGATATACTTCTTTTGTTACCTTGTCAAGTACTTCCCCTTTAATGGCCTGTATCTGTAAAACACTCTTTTATTATTATTATTTATAGGAGATAAAGTCAAGAATTGCAACATCCTAGATTTATGTGAGACAAAGGCTTTCAGTTAATCTACACAGGATGGAGACTGTTTGATACACACTTTTCACTTAAATTCTAATAAAACACTTATTGTAGAGATGCTAAAGCCTACCCATGAAGAAACAATGAAGTATTTAATTAAATAAAAAGAAAAACCAACCAAACACCACATGCAGAGATCTGAAGTACAGTTATAGCTTTTATTTCATAGGGGTTTTTTTAATCAAAAGTATACTTTAAAAGTTACAATTCATCACCTACAGGTAGCAGATTTTTCAGGTTAGAGGTGAATTTCTTTACATCTGTGAGTGCTAGTTATTCCCAGGTCCAAATAGTAAATGGCAGGTGGGCTCAACTCCATTATTTTGGGGTATCTGCAACACATTAACTGTTTCAGTGAGAAGAACAAAATCCAGTTATTAGATATTGTTCTTTCCCATTTGAAAACATGACTTTTATCTCTTTAATAACTTAATAACGTGTTGTCAGCCACTCACAGAAGGATGCTGCTAAACAGTAAGATATCTAGTAGTTGATATGACAGTTGTTGATTATCATACAAAATCAATTATTCTGGTTGTTGAAGCAAAATCATTCAAGTTATGATAGTGGCAGACTGTGAAAAGACTTCTATTTGTCATTTGCTGGAAAGCAGAAGTGCAGTTAGGGTTTGCAGTACCATTTGGAATCACAGGATGAGCAAAAACAGAGTTTGAGGAAATAGTGGAATGTGCTGGAGACTGTCTCCTTAGTAGATCTTAGGAGTGCAATTAGACGTACACAGTCAGATGTGAAGATCAGTGGACTGCTGTCGTTTAGTCCTAGCTGAGCATACGGACCTCTATGTAAGGCTGTTGCATTATCATTTTGCAGCAAGGAAACAAAGTCCCTGTCTGTTCCAGGAGAGTGTACAGCAGGGAGTTTAACTTCGGGGTGTTTCTCCAAGTTGGGAAACACAGAAGGATCTGCATTACAGAAGAATCTGCATTTCTTAGAGTCATAAAATCATTTAATTTGGAGAAGACCTTTCTGTTGTTATCATTTGCCAAGTGTTAACTACCAAGTCCAACAATAAACCATGTCACCAGGTGCCATGTATACACATCTTCTAAATGCCTTCAGTGATGGTAATTCCACTGCTTGCCTGGACAGCCTGTTCCAGCACATTAATGTTTGCCTTGTAGTGAGGGATCCAAAACTGAAGACAGTATTCTTCCTTGCCTCTCCTCTGCTTGATTGACTGTTATATTATGCATTAAAAAATATACACATACACAGCTAATATTTTGAAAATAGGTTTTTATAAAATCAAAGACTCTGTCAGCTGGTATCTTCTAAGTACAGCATGTTCTGAGCTGCCTGTGTTGGGTATCATCAGATTTAAAATGTATGGAAAATAAATAGGGATATAAAACTGATGAACCAGAAAATAAAAAGGGCCACATGCTGTATTTTGTTAGACAGCACAGCCATAAAGTACCAAAGGATGTTGAGATGTTGTCTCCTGATATAAAAAACCATCAGTCATAATGATATCACAGGAAGGCAGAGAGAAGGTTAGTCCTCTGCACTGTATTTATATTTCACTTCTGACTTGACAGCATGCGATTATTTCAGTTTTGGTCGAGGAACAGTATTAAGATCTCTTCCTTTCTTCAGAGATTTGGACATTTAACCTATTCTCACTTTGCACCAGTTGCTCAAAAATACACTGTGCCTCAAGTCATGTGGCTCACCAGATCTGACACATTGAATGCATTGCTTTGAATGCAAAGGCTTGATCAGGTGACATAGTACAAATCTCAACCAGTTTTTGTGAAGAAAGGCTTTCAGATGCTTTCATATTCCTGGGTTTATGATTTTTTATTTTTTCTTTTCAAATCTTGGCCTTGACTGTGGTTGGTATTGGGGTGTAGATAAACGTATAAAGGTTTCAAAGATTTAATTGGCAATTTAGATAGGTGATCCATTGTAAACACATTCAGGTTTCACCCCTGAAATTCTACCTCTGCACAAGCCAGTAGCTTTCTCTAGTAGCCATACAAAGGCATCTTTTTTTATTCTGCTCCTTAGGGGGAAATTTAAGCCGGTGCAGCTGTACTCCTGACCATTTAAAACAATGAAATGGTGGTGCCAATAAATGAACTGGTGCTGAACTCACAGAATCCTGGACTGTCCTTGTACCCTGAACTCAAGGACAGTGGGAGGAGAGTAGACAGCATCAGATGTCAGGACAGCAACTTTAGAGTGCCCATGAATATGTGATACACTCTTAGTGTAGGTGAATATCTATCAAGTCAGTGTGATGGATAGATGGCTAAATGCAGTCTACCTGATATCGTATGTGGACATAATTACTTGAAGCAGAAAAAGTTTTCTGTCATAAAGTATAGTTTCTAGGCAAAAAATGTATTTAAATGTTTGTAAGTGGGTGTTAAGAATTCTTCTGGCCTTAAACACTGGCGAGTTATTGCTGTGTGCAAACATCCTTAGTAGAGGCAATGTTTGCTTTAAAATAAAGCCTCCCACTCTGTCTTGTGAACAGTCCAAGACTCTCTTATGCAGTAAGAGTGGTGATCTGAGGAATCGATATATAGTGACAAACTCTGTGATATTTTGAATTGTTGGTATTGAAAATTGTGTTGATGCAAAGCCTGCAATTATTTTCTAATTGGATCATCTTGGTGGTGCTATCCTGATACCACAGATTAATAATCAGAGGAATCCATACCTTTCACATATCCAGTAAATATTACATTTTTGACAGGCTTTGAGATTGTATGCTTAAAAAGGAAGTGCACTTGGGGGGGGGTGTGGTGTAGAGGGGAGGCTTTAAATGTCCCTCTTTGATTAACTAGAAGAGCAAGAGAAAGAAAAAGGATAATTCTGCACTAGGAAAATCTTAATCTTTTGCTAGGAATAAAGGGTATTTCATATTTGTTCAGGAATGGTACTGTGGGTTTGGGGAAGGTTTTGAAGAGGCTACTGGAATCTAACTTAAAGCTGTGTTAAACTCTGCTTGCCATTCATTCCAGTAGCAACTTGTCCACACCTCCTAGCCACTCAGTCTCTGCTTAGCCAAGGCACTGGGTTGGAACTAGATTTTTAAGGTCCAGCCCCAGTACCCTCTTAAGCTATCCAGGAAATCACTAAGATTTCCATACTGCACATTCTTGTGTGTTTTCCAGAAATCGGACCAAATTTGGTCCTCTTTACTGTTCTCCCTTCTTTCATGTTCCCAGTCACTTATACCTACATTTCTTGTTTAGGAGAGCTTCCTAGGTCTCTTAAATGTCTTCTGATACCATGTTCTTCTCTGAGAGAACTTTGATGAAGAATGTTGTTACTGGAAGAAGAGCACCAGCTGGGATTGGTGTTTGTTTCCTTCAAATAATATTTAACAGGAATTTAAATCGCCAGGTGGATAAGTGCAGAGATTATGGCATTTTGCCCAATTGCAGGAATAGCTTTAGGTTTAGATCCAAAGTTTATTCTGGCATAATTCCTAATTCATTTACCAGGTGGTCAGCCAAACTCTTGATTGCTGTTTTTGCAGGTGCCAACTCTGTCCCTGCTGCTGGTATCTCTGTTTATTTACCTATTTAAAGGTTCAGTTGCTTTAAGCCTTTTCCTCTTGGGATATGTTACTCATTTTGCAAGAGTGGTTACTTATGATTGTAGAGAGCAACAGAGCCTGATACAAAGCCTATGGAATCCTTAGGAAGGATTGTGTTATTTCAAAATAGCAGTTGGATAAGGCCCAGAGAGTGATCATGTGAAGGTTTTGCTCTAAGTATAGATCTCATATGATTCTTCTGATCTTCTTGGTTAGACTAATGTGCATTTCTCAGGAAGACTTTCAGGGCTAGGTTTTTATCTGACTTGCTTTTGCTGCCTTCTTTTAAAAGAAGAGTTAAAAATAAACCCAAATGATTTTATCAACTTTATTCAAACTTTAATGATTTTATACAGTGAAACTCCAGAGTATCTGAAGCTACTTATATTTGAAATGCAAACCCCTGCAATTTGTAAACTGTCAAACTTAATACAAGATCTTAGTGTTAATAGGATTTTATTGACTTCTACCATCAGCAGAGGAAGAGGTTGATAAAGTGCCACAAAGGAAATGAAGATACAATACTCATTTTACTTGCATCTCCAGAGCTCTGTAAATTTGATTGCTGAATTTATGATAATCCAGCTCTTCTGGGGAAGGGGGGATGAGAAGATTGCTGGAAGTGACTTTGCAGGGCTGGAAAAATCAGACTTTGTGTAGAAATGAAGTATTGGTGTCCACTTACTGTGAGAGCACACAAGAATGCGCTGTTAGCTATTTCATAGGGGTTTGTTGATATGCTGCCAGTTTTCCTTCTGCTCCCATAGTCAGCTTCATTTGCACAGCTATTGTTAAGTGTTGTTGATATAATTAGTGCAGTAGAATGAACAAGTACTACAAGACTAAGAATGTTAAGAAAGTGAACCTCATGACTTTTCTTTTTGCATGTTCACTAAAGGCAAAACCAAATATTCATAGGCTCCGAGATGTGTGGCTCTTGGGATGTGGGGATAGCTTGTAAACTGAGTTAAGTACAACATCAAGGTCCTTGGAGATGAGGAGGAAAAATGAGGTGACTGGTACTTACCATAACACCAATCAATTCTGTTTTCCAGAGAAAAACATGATCCCTTGCATCTTCAAGCAAGGTGTTGTGTATTTAAAGTGGATGTTACAAGTCCTTAGTGTCTTAACCATTCTATAAATGTGAATTTGGGGAAAATAGGTAGTTCCAATAGCTTTGAGAAAATAAAAACATTGCATCTCTAATGGGTACCAGCTACTGAGACAGTCTTATCCTGAGACCACTGACGTCTTCAAAATGAAAATAAGAAGCAAAAGAAGCGATCACCCAGTTTCAGCTGCTACAGTGTTTCCCTTTTTCTTCCCTGTCTGGAATGTTTTCATTCCTTATTTGAAACACTTGAAACCTAATTGGTGGTATTTTCAAAAGCCACTTTGTTCATATCCATTATGAATTTCTTATGGAGAAAATCTGAAAATGCTGAATTTGCTCCAGCTGAAATGTTTTTTTAATAGTGATTGCTTACTACTTTTGATCAGTCTTTTGGACTAATTTCTTGAGTATTCAAGTATCAGTTTTTAAAATTATAGAACCAGAATTATTCCAGGTTAAAGGCAATCCTTACTAAATGTTTCTGTTCTTGTGAGATAGTGTGAGAAGTTCCCCAAGTTATCCTCATTGTTTGCTGTGAATAGAACTGCATCAAAAATCTGCTGTTTCACTGAAATCAAAATCTGACAAGTTTCAGAAAACCCCTGAAATGTTGTGGTAGTACAACAGTGTAAAGGTGTACGTGGAAGTTGTAGTTTGGGCTGTTGAAGTAACTGTTGAAGTATTGTCAGATGCCTCTGACTGTGCATCCCTTTACAGGATATGTTCCATCTCCTGGGAAGAATGAAGTTGGGATAACATAGATTGGAAAAAGAACATGAGACATTTGAAATTAACTGTTCTGATGGCAGCCAGCTGTATTTACAGGAATTCTTGTTTTCATAGAAAGTCCAGAAAATTGTATAATCTCTGCTGATAAAAGTAGCATTTAACGATCCATTTTTTTTTTTTGTATTGAAATGCAAGGGTTTTTGTTTCCTGTAATTTTGTCCATAGTTCTCTCAAAGTCTCTAGCTCTTATAATTTAATGTAAATGCAGAACCATAGCTTTCCTTTCAAATAAAGCACCAGAGGCAAAGCTTGTGAAGGAACTGTACTCTTCTGAGGTTCTTGGAAGTGTGTTTACAAAGGGACTGAGTTGAAAGGTGGGGGTGGCTGGCATTTGCTTTGCTTATGTCTCCAGATTTATTCTTCCCCTAGGTGTGCATCTCAGAATCTCACGGATTGTCCAGCTCTCAAATTTGCAGGAAGTGCAGCATGATCCTTGACAATATGTGAATATGTTGACGTGTTATTAAAGATGCGTACTCTTCTCCCCAGTGTGATCTAAAAGCCAGGGTGGATTTGCTGTACCAGTTTTATTTTGTGGGATAGGTTTATTTAACAAGGCTGAGAAATTAAAAAGGCAGCAGAGCAGGCACTTGACTAACCTGACTTCCGCAAGTTCTTACACTCATTTCCCATATTTATGAATTTTCCACAAGTGATTTCCAGTATTAGTGAAGGCAAATGTATGTTACAGAATTAATGAAGCCCCAAAAGCTTTTTACACTTATTCCCATTTGGAAAAAAAAAAAAAAAACAAACAAATTTTTTAACACTTAGATCAAATTATGGCAGCAAACCTGCAAGACTTGAAGAACTAAACCACAGTGACCACTTCCCTTATTCATCTTAAGTACAAAATGCAAGAGGCCTAGGCAGGAACTCCAGCATTTCTTGACTGATCCTTTTTTCCACCTATCACCTATGCATTTTGTGACATTTTTGCCACTTGAACTAAAATTACTGTTTCTAAATATTGGTACAAAAACCTTCTCATACTCTTCTAGAGCAGATGAAAACTTCTAAGAGGTACCATGGCATGAAGGACTTAAATCTGCTCATACAAAATATTCCTTCAGACCCCTGAGAGGAGGGAGTGAGCTGAGTACTAAACAGAAATGCATTTTCATAACAATGAACCAAATACAGGAGATGCTGAGGGATGAATTTGAAGATTATCTACATCATTCTAACTATAAAGGTCTCCACATGGAGGTTTTTAGGTCTACACAAGGAACTCTACATGTTGCTGTCTTCTTGCTGTTCAAATGATATAAGACTCACATGGTAATAGAAGTGAGTGTCTTAGTTTTGAAGAACTTTAAGCAAATGATTTCAACTACTTTTCAGTCAAACACATAGATGACCAATTAAAATATTTACATAGAACTGAAATATGTTGAGAGCAGTAACTTAGAGCATAGCTTAAAAAAGAGAACTTAGCAAAACAACTTCTGAATTTGTGTCTTCTGGCAAAAGGAAAATTTCATCCAGCAAGTACCTCGCACTACAGGAAAAAATAGCAAGTCATTACTTTTTAAACATTGAGACACTGGTAGTGTTTTAACTCAAAGGAGCATCTAGTAATCAGTAAATGGAGTGCTTTTATCTTCATTGATCCTTTCTTGACAAACATCAGTTTCATCTCTCCACCAAATGTTCACTGTTTGATAAAAATGGAATTAGTCATATAATGTGGAAGACTGATAGACTGGATTTATTAACATTGAAGATCATGTTATTGCTTATCTCTTTAGAAGCTAAAGACCACTGTCATGCTCTCCTGTACTTGCTGGACTCTGACAAAGACAAAGCAGTCCTTTTGTCGACATTGATACAGAATATGGAAGTGTGAATGGCTGGGACATAATGGATGACAGACTGCATGTTAAGAGATACTCTTGAACAACAACTCGCCTACATCTAATCAATAACTTGCTTGCTGTGTATGAATGTGAATTCAATGGGACGTAAGAGGTACATCTTGCTGAACTTACTGTAGTCCTAGTGCCCTGGCTAATATGGTGTTTATATTTCTATTACATTGTGTTTTAAATGTCTTTGAACATTATGATCTACAGGAGGCAATAGTGGATTGCTTTTGAGAGCCCTTTTCCCATTCATCTCAATTTTTAGAACAATTGAATGTTGTGATATTTTAAAATAACAGAATAATTAACAAAGGCTATGTTTTGTAATTTGACAATTCACCTTATTTTGAAGCCAACCAGTCCTTCAGCCCACACGTCTTAACATGGTGCATTGTATGTTAGATTTATTCAGGGCAGTATTTATCTTGTTATAAGCATGATTCATAACCCTGAACTTGTCTCGGATTTGTTTTGAGAGACATGACAATACCTGCAGGTGATACATTGTCAGATCAAACAAAAGCATGGTAATGTTTCTGCAGGCATTTAGACAATATGAACAATGACTGTTTAATGGTTATTGTGGAGGGTGTATGGTGCTATAGCACTGCTGTCAGGTGAACAATAAGTGACTTCTCTGGCTGACTGCAAAGGTTAAAGTACAGTGTTTATAGGTCCTAAGCATAGCATAGAATCATAGAAGAGTTAGGGTTGGAAAGGACCTTAAGATCATCTAGTTCCAACCCCCCTGCCATAAGCAGGGACAGAACAATATTAAGTGATAAAATCCAAATTATCTGAGGGATTTTTATCATCTCTTTTCTCCGAAGTACAGTCCATAAGAACTTCACATTCTGTAACTGCATTTATAATTAAAATATATATCATACGCTTGCAAGGTACATTGGTATTTATCTTGAAATATACTGTGGAGTGTTGTGGGAAGCTGGAAGACTTGGTAATGAATCAATAATTTTTCTCATGTTGTTTTTTCCAAAACTGTATACAGGAAAAACTGTTGGCATCTTCTCCAGATTATGAAAACACTGAGTTAATGTGGTTGATACTACAAATCATAGATTAATACTGTGCATTTTCACAGGTGTAATATTCAGCGTATGTTCTTATTTATCAGTAATCTTTCATACACAGTTGGGAGTTGAAAGCCTTTGTGTTCTGCTGTGTACAGACCCATAATGAAGGCAGTATAAATTGGAAAAAACTTGCTATTAAATATGAAGTAAATTAAACTCTTGAAGGGAAGATTTGCTAGCCATCTATTGGAAAGTGTGGGCTGTGAACTCTGAACAATGACCTATGTCAGGAGGGACTATTCCAGTCCTTGTTGTTTGAGTTTTGGTAAACTCTATTGTCATAGACATTTGTCTCAACTTAAGGAACATCTGAGAGGGAAGGCTATGAGATTTTTATGTCAGACGCCAAGCCTAGGGCGAGTATCTGCCAAGTTACTCAAGTGCACATGCATCCAGTGACTCCCACTTCTGTCACTTCAATGCAGAAAAGGCAAGAAATCTAGTAATGCTTAAGTTGTGTTATATTTGGGTTAGTGTTTCAATTTGTTTCATTTCCCTGAGCAAGATTTTAAAACAGAATATGCATATCTATATGTATATAGATATGCATACATTGACTTTCCTCTTTTTAAATAATATATTGCTCTAAAATTGAAAAATAGAATGAATCACTGTTTAGAACACACAGCTTGAATTTGATGTAATCTGTGGGTGACTGGGTTTCCTTTATGGATTCCACAGTGTTTCCATCTGAAATTGCTTGTCTGAGAGGGAGCGCTTCTGTGTCTGTTTAATCTGCTGCCAGTAAAGATTTTGAAAGTGCTGCAATAATGTCTGCTTATGTCTCTGCTCTGTTCAGGTAGTCCTGTAGTCTGATATCTACGTAGCCAGCTTAGGAAATTTCATTACAAATAATGATTTCTATGCGGAAAGTACTGATTTGTAACACCAAATTACTTATCATTCTTGTATTCAGCAGAGCAATTGATAGGTTATACTTAGTCACTGCTGTAACTTTGGGTACTGGTATGTTTGGTAGGCCTTGTGGTTCATTTTTTGTTTGTTTTTTGGTTATTGGATGTAAAGCTGGTAGCAGTGAAATTTTAGCTAAAATCAGGGTGCTATAGACTAACCTCCTTCTCTTGTCCCCCATTCTCCCTTTGGAAAATTGTGGTATTGCCAAAGTCCCAGCATTTGTTTCCTTGACTTTAAGAAGTAAAGCTGCTCAAGTAGTTTGGAGTAAGTAGTTCAATGTAAGCTGCTAAATAGTTGAGGATTTGCTTCTTAGACAGAACTCATCCAAATGTAGGTCTAAGTGCATCATGTAAATGGAATAAAAGACTGTTATGGAAAAAGTATTTTCTTGGTGTTTCAGATTCCCACCCTACTTCCTTTTTTTGCATTCTGGTTGAAGTTTAAAGCTGAACTTTGTACTAAAATCATAGTTTCATTGAATCAATAAGCTTCTATCTGCTTTTCATCTCCAGTTCTAAAGGAAGCTTGTTTGCACTATTTGGTTTACTTTGAATGTTAAATATCAAATCAGCTTGACATACAAGGTAAAAGGTGGATGACACCTTTATGTTTCTCAAAATGAGTTTTGCATTGTTTCCTTCAAGTGGAGATGCAATATGAATTATTTTAGGATCATTGCTCCTTATGCATATTTGCACTTTTTTCCTAATTCAAATCTGAGAGAATGGATTACAAAGGTTACAAAAGAAATCAGAAAGTTTAAAAAAGACACAGTGAATTCTGTCTTGGGATGTGTTTCACAAAGCATGAGCTCATTTTCATGAACACAGGTATATAACAACTTAAATTTCCTCTGATTACTTATTAGTGTTTGATTAAAAATGATAAAAAATTCTTTAATGTTTTAATTGAATGAGAACACCACTATTTTTGGCTGGCTTTTAGGTACAGTCCATATGCATGCATCTATACATCTACCTAATCGTTTTGAGTTCTCTTAATATACTCTGCAATTACAAGTTTTTGCCAAGTCTGTCAGAACTATTTGGCTCACAGCTTGTTCATGAACTCCACTATTGGCCAGGTTGCTTTCAGAACATGAGCTTTGAGAACTAAGACATACGACTCTTTGTTTTGTGTTTTGGGTTGGGTTTTTTTGTTCTGTGTTTTTAAGTTTCAGTTGCACATGAACAAAACACAGCACAACATACTGTGTAACATATAGGACACAATGTTTTCTAATAGCAGCTTCTAGGAAAATGTTCATTGAGGGTTTTTTTTTTTTTGCAAGCATGGGAAGCATTTTCCTTTAATATGAAACATTGTTGTTCTAATATTCAGAAATAAGGATTAAACAGAGTCCTAAGTGGTATTAAATCAAACACAGGAGTTCCATGATAATAGAAACAAATGCTGTACTGTTTTACCAGTTATAACTGGATGGGCTCTTTCAGGTCATGCTCTTAGCATGAAAAAACCTTTCCCAAGATATTCAGGAGACTGATATTCACTGCCTTATTTCCACTGAAGTGCCTGATTTTTGGCAATATAAAAATTAAATCAGGTAATTTAGGAGTATAATCCTTAGAACTCATGGAGCAAATCCTCTGTGTCCTAGTGGAACAAATTATACTGCCTGATTAGGATATCACTTCTGCTCATTGAGGCTAGATGAAAAATAAATGGTTCACATAGATAGGGGAGTATCCCTCAAGGCAAGGAAGAGAATCCAGCTCTTCTGTCAGCTACCCATACATAGCTGTTTCTTTAGCTGTCTGTCTTTTAGCAGCAAGGTTAGAGTTACTGCCGAAGAGGGGCCTTTCTCATCTCTCTGGTATTCCATTTGATGCATATTTTAGAAACTCATGTAATTTACAATACTGAAGATAGCTTTCTGGCTCTCTTAACCTCTCCCCAAAATGGTGCACAGCACCAGCCCTGCTTTAGGCATTTCCCTGCCCTCCATAAACTTCAGTAGATGTTCCAGTCCCAGCTTGTTCTGTCCCATATAGTAATGTTGTTATTTATTGGATTATTTATTGTAGCATCCTAGCACTAAATTTCCTATCAATACCATACCTTGCAAAATAATTTATGAACTCTATGCATATGTGTTTTTCTTTCCATTTCTCCTATTTCTTCTGTGTTAGGTACATGTCACTTTGGCTTATCCCTATACTTGAAAAATGTAAGAGAAACAAAGGAACACTATTACATCTGTGTTTTTCTTTTATTTTTAAATTGTATATCCTTCCAGATATGTTCTTCTTGTTCTAATATCTTCACTCTCTGTTTTAGTCAGATCCTGATTCACCATTCTCTTTGTCCATTTCTTACAGTTACTCCCTAAATAGTCTTTTTCTATCCTTTCACTGAATTGAGATTTCCTTGCCTTTAGTGTGAAGAGGGTCTAGCCTTAGCTTGGCTTGTTGCAGGCATGCTCTTGGAAATTAGAATACTAGACCAGCAAAACTTGGGTTTGGCAAGTCAGTCACCAGACCTGATGGAATGCACGCAGAGAAGGGATCTGTTGAGTGAGCAGTTGCCACGCTGACTATTACATTTTCAGAAATGTATGATAAGCTTTTAAAAGAGTAGATAAATCAACCAGCATGAATTTACAGAACATATTTCCAGCTAATTTCATAAGAGCTGGTCTTAAACTGACTGTGTGTAGTAAAGCCGATTTCACATCAGTAAATCCCAATGCCAAATGTCACTGTTGGGAATCTTTACCAGACCATTTCATACTTTCTAAGTTTACCAATATAATATTAAGGGAGGAAGGCAACACCTAATGTAATTGACTAAATGTTTACTATGATCCCTGTGCTCAATAGGGGAAAGTACTGAAGAGGAATCTAAAACATAGTAATAATTTTAACTCCTAGTTTTGCTCTGATGTATATAACATGGAGAACTTAGACCATCCCTACTTAGCAGGTGAACTAATTCAATCAAATAGTGGCATCAATTTTCCATAGGAGAGAGAATTCTTACTGTTTGGAACAGTACACGGATACAAAAAAGTGTGTTTACATGAAAATTTCTTGGTATGGAAAATATTCTGTCTGAATATAATATATGCCTGAAAATAATTGGAAAAGAAGGTGACTTCCTGACTGTAATTGATGGAGCTCATCAGTATTTCATGGATATTAAGTAACCTAGACCTTGGATGTATTTTTGGATCTCCTTTTTGGTTCTGTGTTTTATCATACCTGCTTTGGAGAGCAGCAGTCCAGAAACCAAAGCCATTGCTTATGGCAGCAGAGAATTTGGCTGTCAACTGTGATTGTAATTAGTGCTAATATACTGCTTAAACTTTAAAATTATGTGAAAATATCTGATTGCACAATTTTGGGATTGCACCAAATAAAATGTTTACTTCTTCCCTCAAATTGGCAGACTTTTTGGTTAGAAATAATCTTGTCAAAGAGAAGACACCACACTGAGTTCTTTTACACAATTTACCTGAAATACACCTGTAAAATGGTGAGTGGTACAATAAAGATCCTATTTAATATACCTGGTTCTTGATATACCTCTGCAGAAAACTACAAAATGTCTTGGATGTGTTGCATCTATTTAAATAATGCTCTAGTCTCAGGGGCTTCCCGTGAGTGAATAAGTCTCTTACCCAAGGTTGGAGATTTACCAGCCTCAAAGCATGCTATGAAATCTGAGAGATTATCTCAAGCATTTCGCAGTGCATCAATCCCATTTGAATGAAAGCAGAAGCACTTTCAACAGTAATTAACCAAGGAGTTTTCACTCCTTCAGGGCTTTTGAAAATGCTACCCCAAGAAATGTGAAAATGAACTGTGCAAACGTGGTGGTTCAGAAGTGAAGCAGCAGGTGATCTGAATGCATGATGTACAATTTCTTCCCCTGTAGTAAACAACGCAATCGATTTCCAGGAAATGTTGAATTGGAAAATGGGATTTTAATGAGAGTCATTTATACGTACAAGAAAACTGTGAGACTCAACATGTCTGTCCATCTTTGAGTATGTATTTTTGCGTGTACAACATTTGTAGCCTACTAGTAGTTTGGACACTGAACTAGTAGTCAAGGAAGATGAAGCTGATTTCTTTTGACTTCTTACTAAGGTGTCACTGAGAGATGATTTACTAGGCTGTCAGTTTGGTAACTTTTGGCAGACATTTGAAAATCTCCTACAAGGCTCTGATTTGATTTGGTAATAATGAGGTCATGTCAAAAAAGAAAGCTGAGTATTTTGGACAATGAAGCCCAAACACTTCTGCTCCCACAGTTGATTTCACCTGGACAGTGCTGCTTCATGAAATTAGGAACACACTGCTGTTGAAATAAACTTTAGTATGGATGGGTTATTGGGCTTGACTTTTGATTCCAAAAGAGCAGGAAAATTGCAAGCTATTTTGCTGAATTTTTTTATCGACTCTTCCTTCTGGAAAATCTGATTAAAACTTTTTCTAACCATTCCTCCCTAGAGGTCTCATTTACTACTAAAAAATTTTGCCATTACTTTCTGAACTACAAAAAAATTAGCAAAACAAGCAACATTTTAACTATTACCTGCATATATTTAACATCCACAAAAATCCTTTTTTGTTTTTTTTTTTTTTTTTTTTTTTTTTTTTTTTTTTGTTAGGTTAAAATTAT
>NDXB01014750.1:4454-23987 GCA_002631895.1 Agapornis roseicollis
AAAAAAAAAAAAAAAAAAGACAGAAACAAGTTATTTTTCTAGGAAGGGAAAGGAGAAAAGAAGGCAGGACATGGGGCACACTGCATAGGTACTAATATAGGATGCTATGTAGGAGCCAGAAAGCTATTTTTATTCTTCTGCTCCTCCTCCACTCTTTGCTCTGTTTTCTTGACTTATAAAATCCCATACTCTTCTTATCCTCAAGAACATTATTTAATCAAGTCTTTACAGAAACAAACACATACATTCCTTCAGTATAATTCAAACAGACATTTTGTAATCCAAAACACACCAGAAATAATACTGCCTTCTCCCTTGCATTCAGGAGTCATTTTTTTGTGTAATTTCAAAAGAAAACTGCTGGATACAAATTGAAAAATGTAATAACTGGTTTGCTGTCCGTGATTTACATGAACGGTAGCCTGACAGCATAACAGCATTACTAATTATGATGTTCCAAATCAAATTCCCTTTAAGGCTGGTCTTTATCCTGCTGCACCCCACTGTAAGAGAGGTATCTAAGAAAATTACCTATTACTTGTCACTTCAGAGCAACCTCAGCCAGCATTCTACATTGGGCTAGTAGTATCTCTCTGACAGCCTCCCAGACTATACAAAGTGTTGGTGAGCACCACGTTAATTCAGCTTGTCATCAGCTCTCCATTCTACCAGTGTAATTCAAAAAGATGCAGTACCTGTGATCCCTTACGGGAAAACACTACTCTGGGAGAACATCTCTCCAGGTAGATACTACAAACTCTCATGCAGTCTCCCTTCTAGGTCTGCCATAATTGACAGATGTTGTAGTAAGTGTGCAGGAGCCCTCCTGGCTCAAATAAAATTCAGCCTCTGTACCAATGCAAACACCCAAAACATTTCCAACCCTAACTATTCTATGATTCTATGATCCTCTGTCTGTAAAGCCAGGGCTGGCTCAGGGATGCAATTCAAAGCCACATCAGACCTGTTGTCAAGGCAAGGAGAGCAGTGACTGCACAATTCAGCTCCCAGCTCTGACATTGCCTTTCAAGAGCGTTTGTTCCTCAGATTTTTTTACTCCATTTTGTGTTGTCTGGAGTACAACAGAACATATCCTTTATTCACTGTCCCTCAACATACATACTTCAGGCTCAATTCTCAAGCTTTTATTTATGAGTACTATTCACAAAAGACTTTTCAAAAATAAAGGTGGAAGATTCATGTTTGTTTCTGGTCTAGGGGATTGTCGTGGTTTAAACCCAGCCATGCAGCTCGTTCACTCACTCAACCCCCCTTTGTTGCCCTCCCCCTGCTCCTGGAGGGATGGGGAGGAGAATCAAAAGAATGCAACTCCCATAGGTTGAGATAAGAACAGCGCAGTAACTAAGGTATAACACAAATCACTGCTGCTACCACCAATACTAATAATGATAAAGGAAATAACAAGGGAAAAGAATACAGCATCTCACCAACCACCGACAGATAACTCACAACACCCCACCCGACTGAGCACCAACCGAATCCCTCTCCAACCCCCCAGAGCACTAGCCCTTCCAGATCACTCCCAGTTACATCCTGGGCATGACGTGCTGTGGTATGGAATACCTCTTTGGTCAGTTTGGGTCAGGTGCCCTGTCTCTGCTTCCTCCTGGCCTCCCCTCCTCCCTGGCAGAGCATAAGGCTCACAAAATCCTTGGTCAGAATAAACATTACTTAGAGACAACTAAAAACATCGGTGTTATCAGCTATGTTCCCAGGCCGAAAGTCAAAACATAAAACTGCATCAGCTGCCAAGAAGGAGAAAAAATTGGCTGCTTCTGCTAAACCCAGGACAGGGATTGTTAAGCACACACAGCAATTTGAACACATTTGCCATCAGGCCATTGTGGACTCAAGGAATGCTCATGCCAAAGTGGCAGAAAATTGCCATTACTGTAGAAGACTTTCTGGTCCCTTTTTTTTTCCAGCTTACTTCTTATCCATATATGTTTTCATATCTATGCAATGCAAAGTAACAGGAAGGCTAGCATTTGTGAAAAAATACACTATTTTCAGACCAGATACCAGCTGTCAAGTTAGATAGAGAATACTGCATCAGAAATTTTACAGCCCAGTTCACAAAAATTTTATGTGTCTGTAATTCATGTTTTTCTGTGAAATAGTTGTTCGAATATGCCATGCACGGTGTGCCCAATGAGTACACGCATAAAGACCAGTCAAGGATTGTGTTGGGTCAGAGAATGGTCAAATGTATTCTAAAAAGAAGAAATACATAAAGTTGAAATGCCCTTTATTGCACTGGTGAAAATGTGTATGCAAATTCTTAAATGGAGTCTAACTGGATTTCTTTTATTTATTAAAAAAATATAAGGCACACTCACATAAACACACTTCTTTATTTCATTGAGTGCCTCAGAGAGAAGCGAAATGGAACAACAAACAGAAAAGTCAATCAATTTTAAGACTTTCAGATTTTAGGACCAGATCTTTTCTTCCCCCATGCTATCTCTGGGACTTCCCAGGTCTAAAATCCTCACCTAACAAACTTCTTCATTTAGCCCAAAACACAGTCTAAACTGGCAAATTTTAGGAAGTTTTTGTTTACTCAAACTGATAAAGAAGTTGTTGTCAGAAAACCAAAGATGCCAAACTCAGAAAGCCTCAGACTTTCATTTTCCTTTTAATGAAATAAATTCACATTATAACATACAAGTATGCAACAGGCTCTGATCCAGGAAATTATATATTGCTTCCGCTGACCTCCAAGGTTAGATGACTCCTTGAATTCACATCATAAATAGGTTGAACTTAATATCACAAAGACATTTTGAATACAGTAGACAGGAAGTAAATTAATAATAGAGTTTTTATGCTGAATGTGATATTTTCACTCTAACCATAGCATGCACTCAGAGCTACAATGAAATTGCTGTACCAACTCATTTTTTTCATTTACAACTGAATAATATTAATCTCATATGAAAAGAAATGGTTCCAACAAAACTGACTGTAGTGCAAGCAGTCAGCATTTTCAAGTCTAGCAGTTCCCAGAAGCACTGGATTTTGAAGGCAGTCAAAAATGCAGAGGTATCTTTCAAGTTCTGATAAAGGTAGGCCTAACAGATTTTGTGAGTGTTGATCACCTACAGGTTAGCTTCACTGAAGATAAAACCAAGTAAACTTGAAATTGGCATTTCAAAACCAGCCACATTCTTAGGCGTCAATATGCCTCTGTGCATTTTAATTTTAATCCCTCCAACATGCAAATACTGGTCTACTAGACTCATTCAGGTCTCCTTGTGTCACTGCCGTGGGCCAAACTTTGTCCCCCAGGAGTCTTGCTTTTGGCTCAATGTCCTTGAATTTTTGGTCAGCTGCTCAGAAAAATCAACCTGCCATTCAGCTCTCTGTTATGTAACTGAGAAACATCAGCAGAATTAGAGAATATTGTATAAAATACTAAAGGAAACATATTTTTGGGAGAATATATGTTCTTATTCATAATGTTAAGTTTATACACCCGTGACTTTTTGCTCAACAAGACAAAGTGAAACAACTGGCATTTTATTAACTTATTCTTGATACAGATAACTCAGCGCACACAGCTATGATGTGCAAATAGAGACAGTCACATGCTCAGACCTGTTGAGCACTAAGAATTGTGGTTCTAGTCCAGCAAAACACGGTGTTTTACCTTAGAAGAGGAGACCTACAGACTACCAGGAGAACATGCATATGTTTAAAGTGCTTTCCTGAAGAGCAGCCATAGTGCTTAGCATCTTAAAGGAGTAGCATGCTCTGCCCTTCAGGAAAAGAATGACAGGCAAAAGCTTCTTAATATGAATCCTAATATTAGTTGGTTTCAGAACAGAGCAGCCCCACTAATATGAGCACAGCTCTCCTGATGATTTTTTCCTTCTTACCCAGCTGAGGGGCTGCCTCATTGCATCAGCCCACTTGATGCTAAAATCTACCCACCTCTAAATTCAGCTAATCGAATGCAGAATACTCTGCATTTTCTCTCTCCCTTTACCTTTCTTTCTTCTATTATTTTTTTCTTCTTTTTGGCTAAGTGCCCTTATTATTTTGCATCCTGAATCATTAGAGGCTAATAAAAAGAGCAAATGGAGAAGGAGATGGAAAGGAGTTTGTTTGTACTTCAATCTCCATTGGCCCATTATGTTTAAATCCATTATGTAGTTTACCTGATGCTGTGTTCAGAGCAATCGAATGCTGTAGTTCTTTGTAATACTGACATTTTCTTAACACAATTTAAATTTAAACCCTCTATTAGTCCCGAGAAGGCTGAACATGAAACAATAGTAGCTCTGGGAGAGTAATTATTTCTGTTCCATTGTCTGGCATGTTAGAGCTTTTGATTAGTTACACTATACAATACTTAACAGCTAACCAGCCTCACCATGGTTAACAATACATACGATTTTCCTTGTCCCAGCAGCACTACAAGTACTCCTGAAATGTTGGCTTTGTCTTTAATTTTGTTATTCACAAATACCTCTAATTTTCTGGGGTGTGTGTGAAAACTACAGTACTGCCAGCAGCATAGAACACCATGCGTCAGGCTCTGTTGAGAAGGGATCTCTGTAAAATGGATGCATAAAGCTGTGGGTTGTAAGCCATTAAGCTTTCCCAGTACGCTTCTAATGAGCTTATGATAGCCTCACAAAATGACTGTTTTTACTGCAGCCTAGTAAATTACAGTATGTACAAATTAAATCAGTGGGACCCAATGCAAGCTGTTCCTCATCAGGTTCAACAATTCTTTTAAGAAGGGAAAAATTATGACATACTAGAACAGCTATATGTTTCAGTCATGTCATATGCTGCAAGTGTAGTGGACTTAGCTAATTTCTACAATTATCTGTATAACACTTCTCATTGTGTCCCACAGAAACCAAGTACTTCCTTTTTTGTGCTGTTTGTTAATGTTTCGAAATTGGTGCTGCAATGTGTGTGAATGATAAATTTATCTCAGCTGTTAAAAGTTAAATGCCAGCTAAATATCTCTCTGAGGCCTTGATCCTTCTCCCATGGAGGCCAGTGGCAAAATCCCAACTGATTTTTTTTTTTTTTGATCACTTGTAACCTCCTGCATTACATTAAAACTGCTTTTCCTATATTACCTCTTTGGCAGTAACAGGGCATCATTAAAATGTTCATAGATGTTATTTCTACATCTTCACATATTGCCTCAATTCTTTAATCCACCAGTTTTATTTTGGTGTGACCTGAGTGGAATAGCTGCTGGTGTTCATCACTCCAAGTGACACCACTATGAATGAAAGAGACCTTTTGGGAACTGGTGTATAGATTACATGAAAACATGTCTCTCTCTATTTCTTTCTCCCCTTTCACTCTACTTTTAATACCATGGCATCTGAACAATATTAGCTACAGTTTGCTAAACAGTCTGAACTGTTTTAAAATTACTACTTAAGCACCACTGCAACTGGAATTGACTTGGCCTTACTGAACCCAGCAGAGCAGTGCCAATTTACTCCACCTGCAGACAGCTTTGTGGATATTTTTAGCTGAGCATCGAGACATAAATTCCTCAGAAAGCGTCTTAAGGTAAGTGGTGACATTAATACTCTATAAACATGATGTACGGTTGTTAAGATTGCGGAAAGCATTCTGCAAGATGACTATTACCACAGGGGCTTGAGGCTGGGCAATAATCACCAGGCAACCTGGAGGAGGTGGTACAGAGCAGACAAGCTGGTGATTCAGAAAGGTTTTCCAAAGGGTGGCCCTCAGAAACATTTCCCAGGCACTGGGGAAGCTGTGCTTCAGCTCTGTCCCAGTATATGCAGGGGGGCAGGCAGGCTGCAGGGTTGCTTGCTGCTGCCCCATTCAACACCATGCTCTGGTTTCAGAGGGGTCTTTTATCTGGTCATTCCTTGGCACTCCCAGCTCTGCTGCAGTTTAGCTGGATGGCTGTGTATGGACAGGGTGGAGGGAAACCAGGTTTGTTTCTAACAGAAGCCTCATTTTCATGGTGTTTTGTGTGTTTACCTGGATTCCTACAGATGAGTATGCAAATCAGCAAATATCTCCAAAGCAAAAAGGCTTACAGATATTGGTGACCATTTTTAATAACAGAATGAGGTGACAAGGTTGTGGAACAAGGGCAATGTTAGGAGCTTCTAGAATCTGGCAGGCAGTAACAGATCCTTTTACCTACCTGAAGTCATGAAATTTCAGTGATCATAAAGAAAATGACACTTTTTGCCTTCAGTATTCAAGCCTTCCCTAAAATCTCCAGAGCTAGAAATCACTTTTAAAAAGCTGGTGTATTCACACATTCTTCCTATTCAAGCATCAAGAAAAATGCCAAACATCACATTACACAAATTATCCTTAGCCCTGTCTGAAATGAAAATCAAAATAAGCTGGAAAGAGAGCAACTAGACACTGAATGCTTGATTAAAGCAATGCTAACAACAATGAAAAGGAAAGATAAAATGAAAATGGTTGCTGTGTTGCCATATCCCTGCAACACTCGCAATTAAAACATGCATGCAAGGCTGGAAACCTGTTAAGAAAGCCATTTAATTCTGTAAACAAAAACCCCAAACTAATTCTAATAACATATAAAAGCTAAATTAACTACTGAAATGAAGATGAACTTCAGGTGATTTTATGAGCAGCTAGGAAAACTTCCCCCTCCTAGTGAAAAGACAGCACTTTTGAGCAACTGCATTGCAGATGGCAGCAGTATTTGGAGCAGCGTTCCAGCATCCACAGTAGGATATATTAGGTTTGTTAATTTTTCATTTACTCATTGATCTGAATACAAGTAACAATGTTGCCATATTGATGACTATTTTATGTATTCATGCAAATACTCTCACACATACACTTATGTGCAAAAAATAAGGTAGTTGCTTTTCCTCATTTGTTCACATATATATCTGTCTCCACCATTGGGCTGTGTCTGACATTGATTGACCTCTGAGAGATCCTGGCCACCACCACATATAATAGGATGTAGTTATAAACAGATAATGAACATGTTATGTAGTTATAAAGAGATAACTCAGCCTGCCCTCCTGCCTTTTCCTTTCTTTCTTCTTGCCTTCTTACCACTCCTTCTTTGTTCATTCCTTCCTTCCTTCCTTCCTCAGCTATGTTTTAAAACCTGGCATCATATACCATGCATATGTGAAACATCAGAGATGATTAGTACAGACAGGAGATTGGAAAACCATGAAACACTTTTGAAACCCTGATAGGAAGTGACTCTTCCTGGCTGTTGATTTATTGATGCTGACAACATTAGTTTTTTTCTCATTTTGAAAAAAACCCTAAAAGTACCTTGGTACTTGGAAAAATACTGAAGCCAAGTAAATAATGGAAAAAACCTTCTGCAGAATTGAATGTCCCTGCTCCTGAAAGAACCTGCATGTGTAGCTTAAAATAAAATAAAAAAAAAAAGGAAAAGAAAAACAGAAAAAAAGAAAAGGTTAAAAATGAAAGGCTTTCAGAGATGCTTCTTTACAAGCATCCAATATAATTTTCAGATGCTTACAAAGATCCAGCCCAGAAGCTATTTTGCTTCTTTAGAACCAGAGCCAGTATTATTCAACCTCTGTCAAGTCAAGGTCTGGGAATAGCACCACCTTTTCAAAAGCTGTCTTCCAATAGCCATATACCAATAAAATGACTAATGAGGGCATTTGACTTTAAAGTGTCCAGAGAAGGCTGAACATATGAAGTAGTAATTTTAAAGGTGAAAGTTTCTTAGATATTTTCTTTTAAAGGGTATAAGATAATTGCCTTTTTATTATTTTTTTTTACTAGCCCTTTAAAAGTCACTTGTAGACCTGTTTGGAGACATCTTAACACAGAAAAAGATGTAACTAATGTGTCAGTGGATTGTGATAACCATCAAGAAACCAGATTTCTACACCCCCAGTTTACTCTGGGAACCAAATGCATTCATGCTAACAGCAAATATAGAAAAATGTTATTTTAGCCTATAAAAAAAGACTAAGAATTAATGTTGTGGATTAAAGGATTAAATTAAAAACAAAACAAAACAAAACAAAACAAATAAAATGGATACCCCAAGCTTTCAGAATATTTAAGTCAGGCATATGATGTTTGAGCATTTAAACCTGTTCACAGACAGAAAAGTTCAGAAGCATTCATGTTTTCAATGGGATTTGCTCTGGCTTCATGTCGGTGACTACACATGCCTTTCCCTTGTTTTGCCTCTGGTGGTCTTGGAGCCTAAAGCTCAGACTTCACTAGCAAATTAAGCAGTTACTGAGCACTGAAGTGCAGTGAATATTGCTGAATTTTTACAGTCCTGGCACTGTTTTGGCCCTGGTTAACTGAGCAGTATCCCAGACACTTCTCAAGCTCATCCTAGGAGTTACCATGTTCAGGGCAGCTTGCATGCACTCTACCCTGGATAACAAAAGATTTGCAGAGTGGGGGAAGCTTTTGAATAGGAAGGTCTCTGAACAGTACAGAAGCAGCTAGCTGGCCTTCTTAAGAAAAAAAATGTTCTATTTAATAGCACATACTGTATGTGAATAGCTGCCATATATTCATGCTCAAATGCAGCACCAGTTCAACAGCTTTTTGGATCTTGTGTCTTATGGATAGAACTGTAAGAGACATCGTTGCAAACTATATTGTCTGTCTAGGTTTCCACAATACTATTCATAAAGCATTTCTAATAATAATAACCATTTCACATTCTTGTGTTCAGGTATCTGATGAACATGTCCAGGGCTGCATCAAAAGGAGCATGACCAGCAGGTCGAAGGAGGTGATCCTGCCACTCTACTCTCCTGAGACCTCACCTGGAGTATTGTGTGCAGTTCTGGTGTCCTCAACATAAAAAGGACATGAAGCTGTTGAAACAAGTCCAGAGGAGGGCCACAAGGATGATCAGGGGACTGGAGCATCTCCCACACGAAGACAGGCTGGGAAAGTTGCGGCTGTTCAGCCTGGAGAATAGAAGGCTGCGTGGAGACCTCATAGCAGCCTTCCAGTATCTGAAGGAGCCTATAGGGATGCTGGGGAGGGGCTCTTCATTAGGGACTGTAGTGACGGGACCAGGGGTAACAGGTTCAAACTTAATCAGGAGAGGTTTAGATTGGATCTAAGGAAGAAATTCTTTCCTGTTAGGGTGGTGAGATGCTGGAATGAATGGGTTGCCCAGGGCGGTTGTGAGTGCTCCATCCCTGGCAGTGTTCAAAGCCAGGTTGGATGAAGCCTTGAGTGGCATGGTTTAGTGTGAGCTGTCCCTGCTTATGGCAGGGGGATTGGAACTAGATGATCTTAAGGTCCTTTCCAATCCTAACTATTCTATGATTCTATGACCCAGCTAAGGTCATGTTTACTCAAACACATAAATATTCTTTATGTAGTTTATGTACTGCAGCCTGATTTTGTGGGCAGCTTGATTCTGTGGGCAGCAAAAACTCTACAGTTCTCCTGATTATTCAAAAACATTTGTTTTAAAGGTAAAAAGCAGAAGAAATTTCTGGTGTGTTTTCTACCTTGCTGCTAAAGAATCCAGAAAAAATTCCATGAAATCAGTGGCTAAATTCCAGTTGTCTCCACTGGGTCAATGACTCTGCTTATGCAGCCAAAGCTGCTGAGGGAGCCAGATTCTCAGCTGGTGCCCATTGACTTTCATGGAGACAGGCCAGGTCATATCGGCTGGGGATTTTGCCAGAGATGTTGACAAAAGAGGTACAGATGAAAAGAGTCAGCTAAGCAAGGCTTACAGTTAACTTGGCACATCTAAAAGTAGCCCAAGCACCACTGCAAGGGATACATTTACTGCAAAGTACAACAGGGAAAGATAGTACATTCAGAAGATGGAATATTTCTAACCCTCTTAGAAACTATAATGATACATCAGGCTAAGACTTTACCACATGGAAGCCATTGTAAGAATGACTTAGTTTGGTCCTAAAAGGCTGTCTTTAAATTGCCCTCTTTCTTTCTGCTCTAAGATTAATAACCATAGCAGCTAAACCAAGCAAACCACATACTGTTTGAGAAAGACCACACTCTCAACAGCACAGTAAACATCAATGAATATCAGAAAAGATCTAATAATCTGTAATGAATTATGCCCATGACAAAAATCCTACATTTTTGAGAAAAAAAATATAATTTCACATTAGGTGACAATTTAGGTAAAAACCCCACTGAGATTTCATATTGAAAGTTCATATGAACCTTATTATAATGTTATAAAATTTCCCAACCATAAGCATGCATGCATCTTCTGATTTTGCACAGGAGCCACAGGTGTGTATTTGAAGTGTATCATTGGATGATGGTTAAGGATCTTTGTTGAACTCAGAACCCTGTAAATATTAAACACTTCTCAAAGTCTGTATTCATCATGTTAGGTAGCCAAAATATAGATTCATGTGCTCGGTTTAAGGACATATGTTTTGTTCAAGGTCACATCAGCAATTGTTTGTGGAATGTATCGCAAGTCAAAAAAAAGCCCAGCGAAATTGCCTTTGTAGATTTTCAAATGGGCTGTATGGATTTTTTTTTTTTTTGTTTGTTTGCTCTTCAAATATACTCGTATAGATCTCCACAGAAGTTTGTACAGACGAAGTATTCCCTGTGTATGATATTTTTGATGGATCTACTCCTCCACCTTGTACAGTTTGACTTTAGTTATAACCTTTCTCCATTGTGCTGTTGACTTGATTTGAAAACCTATTATTTTTTTGAAAGTGAATATAAACGCTCACTAAAAGAGAATGCCACTCCCCCAAAACAGTGGTCTTCACTACTATCAAATGTCTTTGACCATTAATCTTATAGCAGCCACCTTCAATCAAAGCTTAAAGAATAAACAAAAATGTCAATCCATCCAACCTTTCTCTCTGATCTTTTCTTTAATGATTATGGAGATAGAACAAAGGGTAATGGGTTTAAACTAAAAAAGGGTAGTTTCAGACTAATTGTAAGGAAAAAATGTTTATGATGAGAGTGGTGAAACACTGGAACAGTTTTCCCAGAGAAGTGGTAGATAGGAATATTCCATCTACCTGGAAACATTCCAAATCCCTGGAAACAGTCAAAGTCAGGTCAAACGAGGCTTTGAGCAACCTGAACAAGTTGAAGATGCCCCCGCTCTGTGCAGGGAGGTTGGACTAGATGACCTTTAAAGGGCTTTTCCAACCTAAACTATTCTATGATTCTATTATTATTACTCATGAAGAATTTAACCTGTAGTTTACATATACTGTGAAATAACCAATCTACCTATAGTCCATGATAAACATATTCCTACTGAGCATTCTTAGTAATGCTGTGTAAGTTCTGAGAAATGTATAAGTAAAAATATGGACTGGTGTGAACTTCTGAGATCATAAAATTATTGTCTAACAGCAATCTCTCTTAGCTGCACTTAAATGCCATGCTACTGATTTCAACACCCTCAATTTTTTGACTGCAAGACAATGTTTTGTAATGGTCAAAGTACTAGGCTAAAAAGCAGTAATCGCTAACTTTTCTGGATAGCTTTGAAGCTGATGCTTTCCTTTAGGAAAGCACTTAGTCCCTTTATAACATTTCCTCCATATCTGATACCATTTTCATGTTGATTTCCCAGCAGTGTAATTCCATTCACTTCAGTAGAAAGCTTCATGATTTACAGTAGCATAAATGAAAATACAATCAGGTTCCTCATTTCAAAGATGGAAATCCTAGTTATCATTCTCCCTTTGGGTAATGTAAGGATTAATTAGTGTTAGCCTGCGCTCATGAAGTGTTTTAAAAAAATATAGTGCTAACTATGATAAATATTATTCCTTTTGCGCTGAAATTTCATGCTGACTTGCAAAAATGTTTCTAAGCTAGGTCAATGGAACAGTAATTTGAGAAGGTGAAGGTCTAACTTCTCGATGATGGAGATTTACAACCTTGTGAGATTTTTCAACCTTGAAATAATACAAATTATAATAATTCATTCTGCACATAGTACTCATTCCTTCTTCTTCTTTAAGGAGTTAACAATAAATCTATTTTAAACATTTGACATACATCCTAATAAGAAATAAGCATATATCTTAAGGTAACCTCGTCTTCCTGAATACAGTTTTTATTCCATTCTGGCAAAGAGGCCTAAAATTGTGAATTATTAATGCATGAATCCATTTTAAAGTCCCTTTAGAAAAGAGAAAAGAAAGGCCTTGTTCTAAATGATGATTAGATCTACTGTTTACGTAAGTTCACAATATTATCAAGTGGTAGCAATCTTATAGAAAATAAGACAAGCAATTAACAATTTTGAAAAGAAATAGTTAAAATAGACATAGATGTTGTCAATGAATTTGCTAAGTTCCTTTAAAGAAAGAATCGCCTGTGTGTATTAATTTGGAGCTTGGGTGACATGAGAACATGAAAACTTATCAGGATTATCAAGTGCTGAAAACAGGGGCTTTTACTGTGAGGGGGATTCGTAAGCTTTTTAAACATAACTATCCCAATTTAACATAAATCTTCCAAGTGAGTATTGGAAGTCATGAAGGAGAAGACACAACAAGCTTGGTGGTGTTCAAAAAAGATTGCAAACACACCATAAACACCTGCATACTTCCTGCTCCAAATGAAACTCAGACCAGCACACATCATTCGTCTGCCTGCTTTAATTAATATTTTCCTGAGTTAAACCCATCAGAGAAGCAATATCCAATTGCGTATGAGGAACATGCTAGACACAATTAATATTCTAATGTAAAGCCTTGCAGGAATGAGATTAAAAGAAAAGACACTTTTGAGTTAAGATTTTGGAAAATACAGGGCATGCTTGTAAAAAATCCACTTCCAATAATTCTCCTTTATGCCAGCTTGTGCACTGTTATGCCTCATATGTTTATGAAAACGACCTCTTTCTTGCACCAAAATACACATCTGACAGAAATTAACTGAACTTTGGTATCATTTGGACCAATACTGATATTTGTATTCCATCATCTGGCTTCTGTTCACCAAAGCGTCAACTGATGATAAGATAGGTGTTATCTGTTCAAGTCTGTCCTTATGAAATGGGAACCTCACATACCATCTCAGCTTTATGTTATTAAGGATAAATTAATTAATGCAAATGATCAATCCTTTCCAAATATCTTTGTCATTGAAAGCTAGAACACACCTTTATAATTTTGCTTGTTTCCCAGCTGAAGCTAGAAAGCTAGACCTGGAGTTTGTAGCATCTAAACTTATTTACATACCAATCATCTCATTTACATTAAATTTATATTTTTGCAACATATTTTAGTTTAAAATGTCCTGCAGGTGTTTTATACTCTTCGTTATCTTAGGCATGTTTTAGACAAAATAGTTTCAAATTTTGTAGGCATGTCAACAAAAATATGATATTGACGCATAAACAAACATCTTATATAAATGAAATTGGTTCTCCCAAGCAACATGTATAAGTCTATCATGAGTGTGATTAAAGTCAGATTGGGATAGATTTCTTCCATATACACTGATAAACCTGGGCATTAATGCGGTCCGAACATCTACTAGAGTGCTGTGACAAGGAAAATATGCGCAAAACCAGTTACTGTAGTAACTGAAACTTGATCTAGTGCATCCAAGAAATTCCTTTTCTATTTCCATCCTGCCAATAAGAAACAATTAAATGACTCCACTAATACGGTACAGCATGAAGAAATCAAACATCATCCCCTCACTGTGGGAACAGATCCATAGAAGACAGAGTCATGAAAGTCAGAGTAAAAATCCTACCAATACTCAGAAAAGTGAATGTGTTCGAGGACCCCACTGAGGATAGGCACAGGCTTAGCATTTTTTAATCAGGTTTAATGGAGTGCTTCTGTTACAACTGATTTTTTTCCCTTCCAAATTTAAAACCAAACATATATGGAAAAATAAAGAAAAAAAAAAAAAAGAAAAGCACTGATATGTCTACATTTTATTATTGACTCTTTTTCTTTTTTTTTTTTTTAGGAAATTTTTAACTAAAAAAAAAATTTTAATTANTTAAAACCAAACATATATGGAAAAATAAAGAAAAAAAAAAAAAAGAAAAGCACTGATATGTCTACATTTTATTATTGACTCTTTTTCTTTTTTTTTTCTCTAGGAAGTATTTAGCTAAAAACAACATTTTAATTACACAGTAGTATTATAGAGCCTAATGAGAAAAGTAATTCGCAAGTTGAATGCTTTTGTTTTCCTCTATGTCCAAGTTCATCAGCTGCACTGAATCTCTCATAAGCCACTTACTTTATAAACTTGTGAAAGAGATTAGTGAATAGTGTAGGCATCATAACTTGTGACTATGTGTTAACCACAGTCACTAAAATCAAGCACCTGAGATGCTGCAGTAGAGAATTTTTAAATCCTAGCATCTCAGAGATACAACTGTATGTCAGCAGGGAATTTTACTGTTAGACTCTAGCTTTGCATACCTGCAGTAGCAAAGTAGATGGATATTTTGGAAGCTATTGACAGACCCTGTGCTGTTCTGTACTGTACTGTTGCCAGGGCTCTGCTTGTTGTTGGCAAGACACTTACATGATTAGGTAACTGCATAGTCTTCTTTCGGGGTTGTCACATATAGATTTCATTGTCTAAGTGCGCAAACTGACAACCAGCCATGATTGACAGGACAGGTAAGACAGAAGACAAGTAAAAGAGAATGGCAGATCTATGAAATAAGAAAACATCTATAAAATATTGCATTAAATCATGCAAAAATATATATTTTTAAGAATGGGCTGTAAACCTCTTCTGAATGGCTGGATGAAATTATTCATTATTGTTGTTATTATTATCGTTTACCCTGTTCTTAAAAGGATAGAATGTTATTAAATGGTAGTTCAATCTGTTTTAGTAGGTATTCAATTAAGTGAGTAGATTTATTGCACACATTTTTATTAATTGACCTGTGTCAGGCAGCTATAAGGAAAAGGCAGTTCTAATACAGCTCTTTAGCTTTTAAATGTCAGTAATAGAATGATAAAGTGTTAAAACACTTAGCAATTTTCTTATTAAATTCTATACTGAACTCTACCCTAACCCATAAATAAAACAGGAGTTATCCCTAATACATAAGAGAATTGAGTCAAATGGTATTACCGAAATGAGTAAGATAAAAACTAAGAAAAAGGAAAGAAAAAGATGAAAAAGCAAACAAATTAAAATAACATGATACACTGATTTATATGACATGTTAAGCATCTATTATTTATCCTAAGTGCTTTTTAAGTTCTCATCTAATTTCACTATAACATCATGGATAGACTGTAGTCACCTTTTCCTGAATGTTAATAATTGATAAACAATATTTAGCTTGCAAATAGGAAGCTGATGAATACTCTTTGGAAAGCCATGCATTGCAATGGCTTCTTCCCTTGGGTGAACTCTGCTCCAGCTGCATAAAACCATCCTATAAACCATTGAGGAAGTCCAACCAATATCTACAGTCATCATGGCTTATACTTACATTTTGTTCCTGGTTTACCTTCTTTACAGCTTTTTACACCCACTTACAGAAAGAGAGTCTTTTTTCTTCTTGTGTTTTCTGGTTTGGCTCACCCTTTTTGCTTTCAAGGCCCTAGACAGACACTGAACACTGCAAAAAAGAATGTGCTGGATGTCTGCATCAGGATAAATTTCACATGTGCTTACAAAAAAGGATGCCCACAGCACTGCCTATCATTCAGGGAATAACACTGGGAATTTCTGATGAGGTTTCTGGAGTATCTAATGAGGAGAACTTGGACACAACAAAGAGCAATGTAGATTCACATCAGCTGAGAGCGCACCCAGGGAGATAAGGAAGGCAATGCAGGGTGAATATTCATTGTGTAGATGTGAGCAGTGTGTTTGTAGGGTGAATATTCATTGTGTAGATGTGAGCAGTATATTTGTAAAGGCTTACATTTGCCTTTACAAACTCACAGTTCCTTGATTGAATGACAAGGATTGATTCCTTGATTGAATGACATTGTAACTTCCATGTTTCTCATGAGAAAAATTTTCACACTTTTGACATTAATTTCACCTTTCCACTGAGAAGTGTTTTTGGTTTCTTGGCTATCATATTCTGGGTATCAAGGAGAGTATGACTGCAAAAGTCTTCATAATAATTTATCACGGTTACCTGCTGCTAAAGTTCTAGATAACTATGGCTAGTTCTGTCTTGGCTATATTTTAAAATCTCTATGGACAAAAATCACCCCAGGAATAAAATTTGTAATGCACCAAAACTTTCTGACTTCCCAGCTGAACTATAACAATTTATGCTACATACTCCCATTTGTGGTACATGTATACTACTAAATTTTTTTGTTTGAACTCCCTTTGCTGTGTATGACAGTCACTACTTAGCTTTATAGTTTTCCTCTCTTCTCCTGAGTCTTTTAATGCTTCTGACTTGTTGGAAAAAATGTGTCCAGATTTTATGTATATCCCTCAGTGAAAAAGCTCTTGATTGTAGATCTTTTTCTTTTATTTTTCTCTCTGTGTGAATTTACCTTTAGAGCTTTCCATGTTGCCTGAATTTTACCTGACTCATACTTCTATTGACATTTACTGGCATGCTGGCAGTACATAGATTAGTTGGCAAATATACTAATACTACATATTTATAAAGACGAAGAATGGTTCCTTGATTCTGAAGCAGTTGCCTCAGTTTAGGAAGATTATTTTAATATTTTTTTGACACCATTGGAACGCCTATCAATTATTCTTTTATCACAGTTGCTCTGACTAAATAGTCAGTTAACATATTTAGTAATCATGTGTCCAAACCATTTGATTCAAATTGTTCATTCTTGTCTCCAAATATGAAAATAGCGCAATTTCCCAACACTTGAACTGCTATCATTATGGACGTAAACCAGCTTAATTTAGTTGTATAAGTATTCCCATTCAAATAATTTTATCAGTAAGGGCTGCAAATGAACCATGAAATGTAGCTGTTTTCTAGTCAAGTATAATCTAGTGGAATACCTCATGTAGCTTTAGATCATGATATAGAATTTTCTGGTCCAGTTTATTAAGTTCATTCAGAATGTGTGTTCCAAGTATTTGGAGTTGATTTGTATTGAGACAGACAAAAATTAGGACAGGGATTATGATTCTCAGAATGTTACAGGACTTAAACACTTTCCTTTTTCCACATAGATTCTTAAAAAGTTTATTTGAGTTTTATAAAATAAATAACTTAGAAAGTTGAAAGGTAATGGTGAGAAATCATAGAGTATTCTAGGCCACATAAAAATTCTAATGACTTTTTCTGAGCAAAACTCATTCTTACTTTAAATCTTATGGAGCTTAGCAATAATCTAATTCATTGATCATGTATTTTTGGCCTCATTACCAAAGCACAATATCTGCTCTTTACAAGTTTATATATGCCAAAAATTACTACACATAATAACAAAAATACCATAGTATGTACAATTTGATTATACAAATTTGATTTATTCTCATAAACAGATGGATGCTTTAATGGGGTAGAGTCAGAACTAGTCACTGTCAAATTGACAGCTTGAATCAGTTTTTTTAGGAGGTACTAACTTCAATTGCAATATTAAAAGAAGTTTAACATTATTTTTATGGGATATCTTTTTTATTAGTGTCATCATGGATTATTACCAGACCAACTCTGCATGAAGAAAACCAGTACTCTTCATGCCATTTATATATTTCTGATATTTTACACAAAACCTATGTTAAAAAAACTTTACCAAGGTTTTAATTCCTGTATTTTTACATAAGGAAATGCCAGTTACAGTGGCCTGGACTGCCTCAGTTCAGTTCCCTGTGTTATTTAGCTGTCTTCAGTAACATATCCCATATTCCATTCCTGACCAACCACTACCTGAGCTTTCCATGAGACCCTTGCTCCTTTCTGAGCAACCTACATAAGCTGAACAGTGATCATTTAATGAGGAGACATCCAATATTTGTTTATTTGCCTGTTTATTTCTTACTTTTTGCATTAAGGTCCTAAACTATGTACATGTTGAACAAACCAAGCACTAAGAAATTATTATTCTTTCCCTTGTGATTACTATAGCAATCCTTCCTGTGCCTGACAAAAAGAATCCATTTGTCTGTACAAAAGCCCTGTTCAGAAGAGACGGGTTATGCAATGAGCAGTTTACAGATGGGAGTTTGAGGCACACAAGGTTAAAGTCAACAGTGTGAACTAAATTTGGTAATTTTTAAATTACCTTGTTTTCATAATGCGTAACAACACGCAGAACCATACACAGCTGATCACAGCTTCTGTCAACTTCACTCATGGGTGTGAGTAGAACATAGATCTTCAAGCAAATATTTGCATTGCAGAGGTCAGATTTCTGGCATCCACATGCAGCTACCAAGATTTTAGAAAGACAAGTCTGAAAACAACTTTCATACAGAGGGCAGATGATTCTTGATTCTTGGTAGGGTGGCTGAGAAAAAGAAAGAGGCACAACTCTATTGGAAGGTCTCCAAATGACAGGGAGGGGTAAGGTCACCAAGACAGTGGTCACCATGAAGTTTGCCATGACAGAGTGAAGCACTGGGTAACATCAATGAAATGGAATGGAGGCAAACTAACAAATGGCTCAGCACACATACCCCCAAAACAAACAAAAAGCACAAGATGTATGAGAAACAGAAATGTAACGTTGCAGCTACTCAAGACGGAGAATGGGTAAACATGCATATGTGTGTAGGAGAGCTTTCCAGCAAGGAGGTGAGAGGCTATTGTGTGACTTCAGGTAATTCAGATTACCAAGACAGACATTTCAGAAAAGTACCAGGCAATTATGTTATTTCAATTTAATTTAAGAATTTAATATTGTAACAGATGGGTAGATCTGTCTCATTTATGTATTTATATTATATTGTTCTGAAAAGGTCATACAGGGGATCAGAAACATGTTGTTTACCTTGTCTTTCATTTTGTGAAATAGTCTTTTCTCCTGGAAAACAGGAGAAAGTAAGATTACTCCTACAGTAGCCTGACTGAGCATGACTGGTTCTGGAAAACCTTCTGGAGTGTAAAGTGGAGCAGATAATAGCAGAGAGAAAATGGGAGACTCCAAGTGCTCTGCCCGATAAATAAAGCAGTCCCAGATTGGGTTTTAGGATTGTCAGGTAAGAGACTTTCCTGAAGATTCATAGGGAAGGTGTGTTTTGAGGCCATCTGATGCTGAAGATTAGACTTACAATACAGTATGAAAAAAGGTATAAACACTGCAAAGACACAGTAATTAGGAAGTATGTTTATTTCCAAACATCTTGTTTAAACTGTCTCTTCCAGTGCTTCAGAGGCTTCCACTGTTTAGTGAGTTATCTTGCTATAGTTTTGTTGGTTTTGTTGTTCTTTAAATAAAACATTAGCTTTAGAAATTGGATGCCATTTGTGTGTGTGTGTGTGTGTGTGTGCTTGAATCAAAAATTAGAAGAGAAAGTAGTTTCACTCGGACAAAGATGGTCATAGAATAGTTAGGATTGGAAAGGACCTTAAGATCATCTAGTTCCAACCCCCCTGCCATA